>APFE030381825.1:0-29940 GCA_000404065.3 Pinus taeda | reverse complement strand
GTGGGCTATTTCTCTTACTAATAGTTTATCAGAGACATATAAAGGGAGGACATGCGGGTCCGTTGTATTGCCAAAAACATTGATGTATGTAAACCATTCTTCAACAAAATACTTACCTACTATGAGAAGGTCTGTAGTGGTTTCTTTGGAAAACCTGGGGGATTTCTTTTAGAGATCAATTGATGCAATGGTAAAATGACAGCATGGCATACTATATAAAAATGGGGTATATAATGGGATTCCCAAATTTTTTTATGGCTGAAATGGATAGGGTAGGGGTCCTGAAAAGTCCATTTCCAACCCATGATTGGAAATTTAGTGCAGAAATAGATGGCATCCATGATATATGCACTGAAATAAAAAGGAAGAAGGTTCTTTGTCAAGGAAGACCTCTTCTTACGATACTCGGAGATGGCAGTGGCTAGGTTATCAGATAGGATAGTGGCCCAATTCATTATGTGGGAATTGACACACACATCAATTAGAGGAATCCATTATATGGAAAACTTGGTATTATTAGGTAATCCATATAGCCTACTTAACATAGAAGCTGCATAGTTGAGGGGGTTTTCCAAAGAAGCTATGGGATACATACCTGTTTTATCATAATTGAACTTGTTCTCCAGTACCCTCCAGCCCTAGATCATCTTGAAAGGTTCTTCATTTTTCTTTGCGAAGTTGGCCAGGTATGACTTGTCATATATGTCCTAAGGGTTAGGTATATGATACATTTGCATTAGGTCTTCAAATTTGAATGACCCCATGAGCTCCATCCTCGAGTTCTTGAATTGTCTATCTTCAATACTGAGATTTTCCACCACCCACCTAATCATATCATTATATGGGAGCATTTTCGCTCTCGCCCCTATTCTATGAAGGAAGGAATAGGCAGAATCTTTGAATTGGACTCTCGAAGGTTTTACTGAGTCAGTCTTCACCTTTATGACAGTAATTTTAGGATGTTCATCTTCAAGCCTACTGTGTATGACTTCCCATGTTGTCACTCCTCCATTAGCATTGCAAACTATATCAGCGAATATAGGCGACAATTCTGATAGCTCAGATTTTGTAATGCTTTGCTTATTCTACTTTTTCATCACCTTTGGCAATGGCATGTCTTTTGAAGCTTGCCTGAAATGGAAGAGATATATCAACAAACGATATAGGGCAATTAAGGCTGAAAGCTTTCTTAAATTACTTTGAACCGTGGGAAGATTTTGAACGAGATATTCAACATTACCTAGCCATAACTTGAAACATCATTACCTCTCCTCAGGCTGCTAAACATTAGTTACCCTATCAAACCACTCATTATTATATTAAAACACACTAACTTCCTACGCTTCATGCTTTATTAGCACATCGCAAATTTTAAACGTTGTAATATAGCGTTGCCTAGAGGTAATGCAAAATGCAATTGCGAAAATCGCAATATCGCATTTCGCAAATCATTAAAGGATGACACAATGTCATGCATTATTTATTTGTGACTCTGAAAAGTGCGATCGCATGTTCTCAAGGCATTCTATTCAGAATATCACGGCGGAGGGGCTTCATCGCATATTGCATTTCGGGATTTTCTTAAAGATGATTATAATTATCACATGGAAAACTACGAAATGTGATTTGCGATAAGGATCCTAAGCTCGGGTTTTTTTCTAAGGGTTTCAAGGCAATTTCTTAGAATTAGCATTTATTTTTCAAAGACTAAAAATTTAAAAAGGGTCCCCATTTATATGTCAAATATATTGTATTGTATTACTGTAAATAAATATATATTGAAAATAATATTGTTGGTATTTCCAATTTGGGTTTCCATAATAAATATTTTTGTTAATGTATGTGTTTTCCATCACATCTTTTCTATTTTATGAAGAATTTGTTTGTAGTATTTAATTTTATAGGGTTAAAACCTATATTTGGTATCTATGAACAATTTCGGCTTCACAGGATGCTCTTGTGGCTAAGGGGTTTTGCTCAGTTCTGTGGTAGACCCTGTTAGAGTGGGAGGTCTATGCAATCAATTCCTATGGTAAAAACAAATGCCAAGTAGCTCAATGATATAGATTGATAAATTTAATGTGTAAAGTTTTGCGTTGTGGAATATAAAAATGGAAGAAATTTTGGTGGCAATGATAGGTGGATCATTGTGGTTTCAGATATTTCACTAATAGGGATGTTAATACAGACTGGATCTATTTGGATCAAAAGGAAAAGAGAAAAATATGATTGTGTCTTTCAAATTCATTATTACTGAATGTTTTAGGAGAAGCTACAATCAAGGCATTATGGAACAAGTTAGAGATTTTGTATGAGTCTAAGTTCTAGGTGTGTTGAAAATAGCAACAAGGAATGATAAAAATAGAATCCAGAAACTCTAGTTTAATTTGTCCTTGAATTAAACTGAGAATTAAAATCAAATTTTATTCTTATAGCAACTTGTAGTAGTTAACTAGAGTGAGTTGACTTAGTTAACTTAGGAATTCGAGTTGGAAGTCTTTTTGAAGTCATGTATATGTTCTCCTATATTATGGGGGTCCGAGATGAGTTAAGTATGAGTGGTAATTAGTTAACTCAGTTTACTGAGTTAAGTCAAGATAAATTAGTTCCAAACTATTGGAGGAACTAATAGTGAGTTAACAGTGAGTTGATGCATTAGTGCACTCAACTAGTGCTACTCCAGTTAACTGAAGATTCCCTCATCAGAAACTCATGCATGTCGATTCTGAGAAAGACCCAGTTGAGACTAGAGTACATGGACAATGTACTATTTGTTGTATAATTTTCTGAGTTGTACAGATGGTGCATGCAATGAGGAACTGAACCTTGAAGGGATTGTGCAGTTATGGATGAGGAATTTCCTTTTAAATACGGGTTAATTCTCTCAATAATTGTGCAAAGAATTAGAAGCTTGGAGGCTCGGAAATTTGGCTAAGTATTAGCCAAAGGAAGTCATCAAGTGGAGGATAGGAAATATTTGTGCAGGTTAAGCTCAAGGTTGAGCAGAGCATATTGTATTAATCCAAATTATTTGGCCAAGGGCACAAGGAAATAGGAGGCTTGGAGAGCAGAGAAGATTCTTGGATTTGTATTGAGCTTACTTGCAAGCTGGAGATTGATTTTTCTGAGTGTTGGGATTGTTATTGTGAGAAAAAAGCATTGTATTATCATCTCAGATTTATAATTAATGCAATACAAATAGTGGGGTATTGAGTTGTCGCTTGCCCGGGAAAACTTATTGTGTTATGTGACATTGATGTTCTTCCTCTATTGACTATTGTTTGCTCGATGTTTATATTATTGTCTCTTTCTTTATGAAATTTCACTAGCTTGTGAATCTACAGGATTTTCTACATGGTATCAGTGCTGAAGACAATATAGTAGAGGAGATTTCAAAGTTTTGAGTTTTGGGTTGCGAGTTTGCAGAGCAGACCTGAAAAATTTTGTGCAAAATTTTTAGAAACAAATAGAAAATTTGGATTATTTGTGAAAAAATACCTAAATTAAAAAATACAATCAATCGAATCAAAGTTCGGATGAGGGACATATCGCTGATTTAAAATCGGCTCTTTTTCCAGAAAATTTCGTGACGACGGGACAGATGAAACAAATTGGTGTGCTAGCCAAGAACCTGTATTCTCTTGAGGTTAAAGATGCATGAAAAGCCTTGAGGATCAAGGGAAAGGTTAGAGACTTGGTTGTTGGGAGGGAGAGTAAATTACCTCTCAACATGCAGCCCCAGAAGAAGCAGCTTCAGGAAGTTGTGGAGCAGCCACAACTAAAGAAGCTGAGAGGAGACCGAGTGGAGGCATCCATTCATGTAGAGACCTCCAATAGGGGGAAATTTCTAGCCAAGTGGGTAGAGGGATCACATGAAACCATACCTCCAGGTGTGAGGTGGGGTGATTTGAAGTGATAGTCCCAAGAGGGCTGAAATTGGGTAGGGTCCATTGAGTGGTTTTATCTCATGGATCGTACCTTTCTATGGGAGCCCAAAATACATAGTAGCAGGATGAATCAATGGGATTGATGCATTCAGAGATCAAAGTGGCAGAGGCTAGAGAAGTTAGATACTGAAGAAGTGTAGAGAAGGGTTGAAAACAGTGCAGAAAGGAAGAGTCAATAGAAGTGCGAATTTTTCAATCGACAAAGGCAATAGTAGTTAGAGACTTTGATGGCAGAGGCATCATTCTGATTCAAATTGGATTTTTTTTTGTTTCTGAAGTTGTTGGAGCAACAACACTAGAGATAAGTGTTGCATGTAGAACATTCCAAAGGTTCAGGATCAGGATCGAGTTGAATTCCTTTCTTGTTGAGAGGGAGTGTTGAAAATAGCAACAAGAAATGATAAAAATAAAATCCAAAAAATCTAGTTTAATTTGTCCTTGAATTAAACTGAGAATTAAAATCGAATTTTATTCTCATAGCAACTTGTAATAGTTAACTAGAGTGATTTGACTTAGTTAACTTAGGAATTTCGAGTTGGAAGTCTTTCTGAAGTCATGAATATGTTCTCCCTATATTATAGGGGTCCAGGATGAATTAAGTATGAGTGGTAATTAGTTAAATTAGTTTGCTGAGTTAAGTCCAATTAAATTAGTTCCAAAATGTTTGAGGAACTAATAGTGAGTTAATAGTCAGTTGATGCATTAGTGCACTCAACTAGTGCTACTCCAGTCAACTGAAGATTCCCTCATCAAAAACTCATGCATGTCGATTCTAAGAAAGGCCCAATTGAGACTAGAGTGTAGGGACAATGTACTATTTGTTGTATAATTTTCTGAGTTGTATAGATGGTGCATGCAATCAAGAACTGAACCTCGGGCTAATTCTCTCAGTAATTGTGCAAATAATTAGAAGCTTGGAGGCTTGGAAATTTGGCTAAGTATTGTCCAAAGGAATTCATCAGGTGGAGGATAGGAAATACTTGTGCAGGTTAAGCTCAAGGTTGAGCAGAGCATATTGTATTTATTCAAGTTATTTGACCAGGGGCACAAGGAAATAGGAGGCTTGGAGAGAAGAGAAGAGGCCTGGATTTGTCTTGAGCTTGCTCGTGAGTTGGAGATTAATTTTACTGAGTGTTGGGATTGTTCTTGTGAGAAAAGGAATTGTATTATCATCTTTGATTTCTGATTAATGCAATACAGATAGTGGGGTTTTGAGCTGTGTCTTTCCCCAGGAAAAATTATTGTGTTATGTGGCATTGATGTTCTTCCTCTAATGATTATTGTTTGCTCAATGTTTATGGGCTTCTGCTGTAAAGAGTAGAAGTATATTCTTGTCTCTTGCTTTAGCAAATTGCATTAGCTTGAGAATCTATAGGATTTTCTACAGGGTGAACAAATTGTTACTATATAAAAAGTTGTAAAAACTAATTAGGAAGAAGGATGAAGACTCAGTGACAGAGTGATCCAAGATCTTAAAATAACATGTGTTCTTAAACACGAGTACAAAATTAGCTTAACCAAAATCATAATAAAGAGGACAAGAAAGTAGCAGAGAAAAAGAGAAAGAAATATGTAAACATAATTGTTAACGAAGTTCACCCAAATTATGGGCTACATCTTTGGGTCTTGCTTCTAGTGGAAGTGGCCTTCTTTATTCAATGCTAAAAGCCCAAAATTACAATTAGTAAGCCTCATTTTGCTTCAGCTAATTCCCTTGACTGCTACAACAAGAGTGGTTTCAAAATACTACCAAAAATCTTATTTTGGTTGCTCTGAATTCGAGCTCCAAAAACCTTGTCTACAAAATATGTAGGTAGAAGTACATGACAAAACACCTCAAATTTGAAAAATTATTAACTTCTAAATTTTGTGGCTTGTTGGTAAAATTATGCTATTTAAAAACTTCATAACCCATAGACCCAAGGTCGATCCCACGGGGATTACGGTCTTGACCTTTATAGAATATACACATGGTTGCATGGTTGGTTAAGTTATTGTTACAGTATGTGCAAAGTCCCGTAGTTAAAACCATGGACTTTCCTTTTTTAACCAATGTATAACAATAATATGTTATAAAATATATTTTCCACCACTTTTACAACCATCTATGCATGGCCTATTGGTGGAGCGATAGTGCATGGTCCCATGGGTCTTGGAGTCAAGCCTCCTTGGCTCTAAAATATGGTACTTAAAACTTTAAATATTTTGGTTTGTTTTTGACCCAACGATGAGTGGTTACCCAGGTTGGTTATCACCTTACACTTGGCACCTAGAGGTTAGAGTTCGATCCCATCTGACCCCAATTTTCTCAACGAGCCTTCAAACCTTCTTGGCCTTTTAGAGGTTACTGCATGGAAACCTCTAATTGGTCCACCTCACCACTTAGCCATGTTAATGTTGAATGGATGTGACATTCTCTGCTAACTGGATGCCATGTCACCTGTTGATTGGATGCCACATCACCTACTAACTAGTTGCCACATCGTCTACGTTTGCCACAAGTCAGCTTTGGATATCACCACATTTCCCTACCACATTAGTTATACAAGATACCACATCAGTTGTATAAACTATCACATGTCAAATTATTCTCTTGCCACGTATCCCTACTACGTTTATTGTAAGCTCTACCACGTGTCGCTCCTCTCCATCTTTTTTCTTTTTCACGAAAACATTAAAAAGTGGTAACTTTCACATATGGAGTCGGTTTGAGTCCGTTCAACAGGTGTCGAAAAGGTCTCGTTAAGCTATACATCATGGCACAATTTCCATAAAGTTTTAAGACCTTTAATGTTGATGAATTTTTTAACCCTCTCGGATTAATCCTCCTGACTGGAAGCTTTTGGACCACCAATAGGTTTTTACTTAAATGTTAAGAGAGGGTATTGCCTCCCCACCTGTCTGGTATTCATCCACCTTGTTCTACACACCTAGATCATCATAATAAAATGTGTAACAATAATGACTATTGAAGCAATATTGTCAATCATTTCCATTTTACCACAACCATCTGCATTCATTACTCTATCCATGCCCAACACATTATAAGCAATAACAAATACAAATATGCTAATGAAAATTAACTAACAACATTTTTTATCCTCTTAGTAGGTTCACACAGCAAATTCTCATGTTGTAGCATCGATGTTTCCTAGACACATCATAGTTAGTTTCACATGCAACTATTTCATTCACATGCTTCAAATCACATGCTTTATCCACCTTTACAGACATGAGTGAAAAGGTTTTTCTCACATTCACAAGCCTCTTCAACTGTCCTGTGGCTACTAGAGATAGATCATCTTTCATGTGATGAGATCTGATGATTTACTCAATTCCATCTTTGAAAAGGGGATACTTATTATCCTTTATAAAGAAAATATCTTTCCTATCATACAAGGGCTTCATAATATAATTCCACAAATATCTAGCAGGAGCACATTGAGTTCAACCTCATCAAAAAATTTGGATGTGATAACAAACCTAAGCCTACATTGTTTAGTTACTTGTAACTTAGCATTTTCATATACCCATACAAGAGGATAAGGTTTAAGATGTGGTGTTTCTAATTTTAGCTTCTTGGAAACTACTTCAGATATTAGGTTGACTTGGGAACTACTATCAAACAAGGTATCTAATTGTTTGTGTTTAGTTACAACCTTTATGTGGGAAAGCTCATTTCTCTTTCTTTCAGAGTTAGAAGGTGAAAAAGAATAACTAGAAAAAACATGGAAAGACAATATACCTTTCAACTTGGTGAGCCTTGGTATTACACCAAGAGTGTTGCAACTCCCAACGACTCCTCAACTCTATTTATCAACCCGGGGTTCATACAAACTTTGAGGTGATAGTTTTATATTCACAGTAGATGGGATTCTACACATCCCACCCTCAACTAGGAAATTTTATCAACAGTGCTCCAAGACCATTCCTCCTACTGAATTAGAATGAAAACTAGCTAATGAAGGTGAATTTATAAGCTACCTCTAACTATGAAAAGGGAAATGCTACTAACTTCAACTTGCAAATTTTATTGAATCAATTCATGAAAAGACAAGAGCCACACTACATGCAAGAAGGAAACTACATTATCTTGCAATCAACCATGTAGTTACCAAATCTACTTGTAGACAAGAATCTAACATACCAAACGATAACTCAAGATTCTATGTATCATATAACTAACTCATACTTGCATATAAATCAATGTTCTATTTGTGCTAAATTTGTGATAAGGAAACTAATGTTATTATATTTTGCGGTGAAGGAAAAGGAGGGTTTGGAGTGGCCTAGGAGTTGCCCTTGATCATGGAGCCACAACTGGGGATCCACATCCTTCTAAACTAAGTCCAAATTGCAGCAAAGGTCAAAATTGGTGGAGAAACAGGCTGCTACAGGTGTGCTACAGGAGGTTGCTACAGGTGCCCTATATTTCTACAAGAAGGCTTGTAATGCTACAGGAAGGCTTTCGAGAAGGTTTAGGAGGTGGAAATGATGCGTTCAAGGTATAGAAAAGTGTATGGAGGTCGAGGTAAATGAGTGAAGGGTCGCCAAAGCCCCTATAAAATCTCAGAGCCTTTTGAAGGCCTGTTTTGCACTAGGAGAGATGCTCTCGATGGTCTAGCAAAATGACTTCATGAACAAAAAATTTAGGACATAATTTGGGATTCATAAGAGAAGGTGACAAAGTCCAAGATGGAGATGGTGAAGGTTCCCTTGCCTGCAGATCCAAATAGCCCTGCAACCATCACATGCATATAACTATTTATCATTGACAAAATGAAACATCTAATGATGGAAAATATGAGTTGAATCTAAATGTTATCTAATCTATCCCAAAACTTTGATCTAATCAACAAATCAACTCCTAAG
Source organism: Pinus taeda (assembly GCA_000404065.3). Taxonomy (NCBI): domain Eukaryota; kingdom Viridiplantae; phylum Streptophyta; class Pinopsida; order Pinales; family Pinaceae; genus Pinus; species Pinus taeda. Next base: position 21,121 of record APFE030381825.1, on the reverse strand, counting down.
CTACAGTAGGCACATGCAAAACAAGGTAACCAACATAAATATTCTTCCAAGAAATCATAAACATAATATTTTTGAATTGAGGTTGTAAATCCTTCTATTCATGCTCCCATGAGAAAGATGAGGTAGAGGTTGCAATCACAGATTTTTGATGGATTATTATTTAATTAAATGGAAGAAACTAATAAGAAATCTTAACTAAAAAGAGATACAAATACATAAGAGGGACCTAAGCCACTGGGGTTGGGCCTAAACCCAAGAGCCTCAACCCTCTGAAACTATCTCAATCATGAACCAATAAGCAAATTCTCATTATCATTGCATCAATGTCTAATACATCACATAACAATAAAAAAATAACAGTGCCTAGTACTTGAGCTCAATAGCTACCTTGCTAAAAACAAAACTCGAATCTTAATGAGCTCTTTTACATGCTTCTTTATACAAGAGGGTAGCTACTAGAATCTCCCTAGAAAATAGGAATATTTGTCTCCCACAACTTGAGAATGGTGGATCTTGTTCCTCAATAATTGCACTTGCTTGGTTGCCAATGACCTCGAGATGGTGAGAGAGGGTGTTGTGATATTGGGCTGATTGAAGGAGTTAAAGAGGTGGAAAAACCTCTAGAATCTCTCCTTGTTTTCTACTCTGAGCCCCTGCATAGAAATCTTCTCAAAAATTCTCCATTTACTGCAGTTAAACCATATTAGGCCACATGACATAGAAAACATTTTTTACCCTTCTCACTAAGCATAATATAACAAAAAATGTAAATAAATGTGAGAAAGAGATAGTTATAAAGTTGGAGGATGGCATCATGACCCTTATAATGTACCTATTGATCAGCCTCATCATCACCCCCTACTAAAATTGTTGTTCATCCTCTGAGAAACTCAGTCATCCATGTGTATTTCTTTCATGGCCCTTGTTAGAGCCTAGATTGACCTCAAGTTGAAGGAAAGCAATTCTAGGGTAACCAGAAACCAAGCTTAGCCTGGTAGCTAGCCCTACCAAGTCGGGACAGGGCTCTCTCCTTATGAATCTCAGTCAAGATGATTGGATCATGAACAATATTTTATGTTAGGTATAGTAGCTCAAGGGTTTTGATTGATTTTGTTGGTGTTTTCTGGATCAGATGGAGCTGGGTAGTTTAGGTCTGGGAAATTAGGTCAGAATGCAGTGTTCTATGGGGCAAGGTGGGTATAGGCTTTAGCACTTGAAATTAAGTGAGGTGAGGTGTCTAAGACTGGTGAGGAGCTGAGGAGGGCATGTGGCAATCATGGATCCTTCTCAAACAACAGAAAACATAGAATACTGAATGATTTCCCAAGGTAGATCACTGCAAACAATGGATTCTACCTTGGGAAATCATTCAGTATTCTATGTTTTCTATTGTTTGAGAAGGATCCATGATTGCCACATGCCCTCCTCAGCTCCTCACCGGTCTTAGACACCTCACCTCACTTAATTTCAAGTGCTAAAGCCTATATCTACCTTGCCCCATAGAACACCCTGCATTCTAACCTAATTTGCTAGACCTAAACTGCCCAGCTCCATCTGATCCAAAAGCAACAACAAAATCAATCAAAACCCTTGAGCTACTATACTTAGCAAAAAATTTTGTTCATGATATAGTCATCTTGACTGAGATTCATAAGGACAGAGCCCTCTCCCGACCTAGTAGGGCTAGCTACCAGGTTAAGCTTGGTTTGTGGTTACCCTAGAATTGCCTTCCTTCAGCCTGAGGTCAATCTAGGCTCTAACATAGTGGCGACCATACTGGGGACGTAGTTTTATGTTCCCTAGTAAAATGTATCAAGTTTAGATCTGATTGTTGATGGTGGACAACAATCAGACACCGGAAGGCTGAAATCATTCACTTGGCAACTCTAAATCAGTTTCGAGATCAGATCCAAGGACTCCACTGGAGGATGAACCTGACCAGCAAAAGCATGAAAGGACAATATGGAAAGATCAGGTATTCAAGTTGGAATTTCATCCAAGATATTATGTTCTTTGTTATAAATTATATCTTCTCTTTTCCCGAGAATGTCAAGAAGGCTTTACGAAGTATACTGTATTTGAGAAAGGATCCTAGACCTGCATTTGATTCTTTCCCTTTGGGGATTGCAAATATGAAATATTCACATGCCTTTGATCTTGATCAAGACCCTTCTTCCGAATCTTATGATTACCATCGTCAAACTGATGAGCCAAAAGAGACCAAGACTAATTCTATAGCTTCTGTACATATTCCCATACCTTGTAAAACTCCAGATAGATACAAGCCTCTGATTTTACCTCACATATCCCATGCTTTCCCTAAAAATCATTACCTATATCTACCAAGATTTGACAGTGAATGTGACAACATCACTACTGAGAGACATGTACTGAATTTTGAGTCTTTTCTTGACCTTTTTGAAATTGATGAAGAGGATGTCAGTATTAGGTTTTTGGCTCTTTCTTTGCAAGGCAAAGCCAAGAGTTGGTTCAAAACCCTGCCTGATGTGAGCATCTTAGATTTCCAGCAATTCGCCAAATTTTTCCTCGACAAGTGGGTGGTCAGACAAAACCCTTTCTTGATTCTAGAAGAATAAACCAGCTAAAAAGACTACCAGGGGAGATAGTACAACAGTTTTCTGCCAGATTTAACCAAGTTTATTGTTCGATGCCTGTTAATATAAGAGCTCCTCCTGGATCCACTCTCTTGCACTACCCCGATGCCTTTGATACAGAAATGGAGTTTCAGCTGAGAGAAAGGAACCTTGAAACACTTGAAGAGATGCAGAACAATGCAGTAGATGTAGAGGCTAATTTGTTGATCAAAAGGGTAAAGTTGAAGGAAGAAGAGAGGAAGAACATAGATCCAAAGAAATTGACATCTCTAGAGGTAAAGCTCGACATTTTGGTAAGTGCAGTGGAAGAGATGATGTAAAATATCACCACAAGGAATGAGTATGATGTTCAAGACCATGGCTCGCTGATTTAACAAGAACAAGTGGCCGATCCAAAACATTTTATTTCTTATCCCAGTTGTCATAGATCTAATAATGATCGTTTTATAGACCATCTTGGAGAAGAGAGAGCTGTTGACCTGACATGTATGCTTGATTATGTGTTTTATACTGATGATTTCCCTAAGTTTGATCAGTATGATGATGATTATGTTCTCCAAACAAAAGCTAATCTTGCAGATGAATCAGTAGCTGGTTTGTGGAAGGAGGAAGTTCACTTTCAGCATCTCGAATACAGTGATCAACCGATGCATATCAGCTATGGAAGTGAGGAGGAAAGTGTAGAAAATTTTGAAGTAAGTGAAGGATCTTTGCCTTTTTGTTTTACTTCATTTCAGTTTATCAGAGACAACTTTCATGCAATCAAAAATCTACTGTCGACAAGTTTTGATCTGGACCATAGTGAGGGCAATGAAATCTTCGTTCAAGACTTTTCATATCTAGATTTGCAGCCCCTGAATGCCATTGATTGTCAAGTTGTAGATGAAGGCTTGGAAGTTGGAACATATGATAAAATGATGCAAGATGATTCCATACCATTCTGTTTTGAATCATTTCAGTTTTTGAAGGGAAATTTGCATAGTACATCTTCAATAAAGGATGAGCATCCTGTAGAAAATCATGCAATCTCATTAGAACCAACAGAAAATGGGTTGCAATAGTCTTTTCAAGTTTTTCACGATCCAATAGCTGATGTGTTGGATGATGTCTGCAGTCAAAGTCCTTCTCCATTAGCTTCATGTGAGATTGAAACAAGTATTGATACAGATTTGATCTGGCAACCAGTTTCTTTGTTAGTTTTAGCAGGAGTCTCGTCACAGTGCTTAGATGAAAGTTTGCATTCATGGTATGAGCAGAAGAAAAGTAATCCATTGGATGAGCTAAGTCCCAGTGCACATGAATTTCAAGATCCTTATGCAGTATTTTTGGAGTCAGATAGAGAATCCATATTATTCAATTTGGGAAAATTTGGATATGTTTACAAGTTTTCATGGGAGTTGCATTGCAGTAGTTTTCTCTTCTTTCTCATAAACAAGCACTTGCGGAGAATTAAAACAGTAGCCCGAATGCTTACTTGGTTGCATTGGTTGTTTCATTTCACTTGATCAGGTGAGGAATGGATCACTTAGAGTAGGGTGTGATTAATAAGCTCACAGAAGTGAGCATGGTTCAGTCAGTTTTAGAGTTATTTTGTGTCATCAAGTCGTTAGTTTTCAGTCATGCATTTCAATTTGAGTTTTTTTACTCCATGCCCAATGGATAAGGCTACTAGGTCTACGTGTTCTTGGCACCTCCAAGGAGCTACCATCCCCAATGGAGCCAATGTTAGTGTTAGCCTTTGAAGCCTTCCACCAGTGATCAAACATGCTCTTACAAAGTGGTCTTAGGGTGTCAAAGTCAAATTTTGTCATTTCAGTGAGTCTTCAAGTAAAAATTGGTCACTAGTTATTAGGTCTAGGATTTGTTTTCACTCCTTTCAAATTTTTCCAAGTGTCGATCCATGTCACCATTCGGCTGAGTGTACCATCATTCAAAAAGTTTTCATCATCATTTCAGGTTCCAATGGCTCATTTTACACCTTGTTTGTGCTTCAGCTGTACTTGGGTAAGGCTCATTTCCCTCTCCTAGGGTTTTCAAGGTAATTTTTCTTGGATGGTCAAATAATCAACAAAACTTGTATCATGATTCTCATACACCTTCCCCTATCCTTAATATACCTTTGTAAGCACTTCCCATCACCGATATCCCTTAAATTCATCATTTTCCCACAAACCCTAACTTATTGCTACAATTTGACAATTTTCTAGGCTAGGCCTATGTTTTTCCTTTTTGGACCCCTTCCCCTCACTCAATATTTGAAATTCCACTTTCCCCTGCTTCCTAACATCCCTACCTATTTTCCAAAATTTTCTCAAGAATTTAGAAGCCCCTTATCCCCTTCATTTCCCTTCATTTCTACAAATCCCTCATTTCACATATTGGGATAGGTTTTATTCAAATGATGTTTTTGAGAAATAGAAGATTAATTTGACAAACGTGAGAGAGGTTTTTGTCCATAATATACCCAAGAAGAAAAACCTTCTTCAATTTTTACACAGGTTTCATGGTTTTGGAGAAATGTCTAAAATATCATTTGCCTCAGGAGGGTTGATGCACCTGTAGAGTGACCTTGGTAAAATCAAATTTTCTCCTAGATGGAATGACCAAATGACTTTATTGATGATTTAAATGATACGTAGACACAAAGATATTTCCAATGAGCTATCATGAGCTCAATTTGGAGTTGAGGAAGACATTCAAAAGTTAACTGCAACAACACTATGAATTTTGGCAGCCTCATTCTGCACATTTTGACCAGTCTTTGGAGATTAGACTTTTTACAGGGCAAATGAACTCCAAATTAAAAAATTCAAGATGTTATGGAAATTATACTCGACACGATTTCCAATGCACTATCACACGCCCAATTTGGACATTGGGAAGGCTTTCAAAAGTGAGTTTGAATGGCGATGCACTTTTGAGGAGGGCATTGCGTTTTTGAGTTGGCACTGCGCACCTAGCAGCATTTCTCTGTGAAATTTTACACAGGCGCTACGATTTCAGAGTGGCGCTGCACACCTATGTGAGGCACTGCGCTTCTACCCAGCAAGGCTAAAAATTGTTCCAAATCTCTAAAACTTACGAAATCACCTCCAAATTTCCTCTTGAGAGGTAAGTACTATCATATCTATTGATGTTTAGGGTGCCCATATGAAAGTTTTCTTGGTCTTTCCTCTTTGAAATTAAAACCCTAATTTCTATGGTAAACCCTATTTTCCCTATTTCTATCACTCACTATTGATATCAAACCCTCATTCCCTCTATTCTATTACATTTCATCACTCCCCTATCACTCCCCAAAACCCCCCTCCTCCATCATTTACCTATCATTTCACCTATTGCTATTTTTGAAATTTGCATTCATTTCCCCAAGTCATTGCCCATACCACCATCTATAAACCATCACATTGTGCAAATTAAGGGAAACAATGGATAGAGACAGTGACTATGAGTATGAGGAGGAGACATTAAGTGATAGCTCTATGGAGAGGCACTAGGAGACTTTTTGCAGCTTCCAAGCAAGTGTTTGCTCCACGGGAGGTGGAAGGGACCTTGCCTTCTTCATCAACAAAGTAGGTACAAGTGCAGTAGCTAGACAAAGGGAAAGGAAAGTTCCAAGAGGAGGATCTTTATGATGATATTGAGAGAGAGTTTGAGCTTTCCTAGCATGAGGAGCCAGAGCATCATCACACTCATCATGGAGTGGAAGTCATTGACCTGGAGAACTTAGATGAGGCTTCAGAGAAAAATTTTCTCTTGTTAGAGAAGGATTCTCATATTCAGATGTTCATGGACACTCTATCAAGGGAAAAAATTGTCATTACTCATTTGAAACAAGAAAACAAGCAGCTAAATGACAAACAAGATCTCATGGAGCTTCAAATGCTCAAATTGAAGAGGCAAAGTAAGAAAGAGCATCATGTCAGTTTGATTCCAGTTTAACAAGAGATTGAGCATGATAGGGAATATTGGCTTGAAAGAGTCAATTTTCATTTGGAGAAGCTGCTATGGAGGGCTAACAAAGATAACCAGATGATGAGGCATATGGCCTATCACTACAAGACATGGAACAAAATTTGCAACATGAGAATGAAGAGGACAAAAGCTAGGTTGAGGAGAGCCTTAGAGGGAAAGAAAGAGAAAGATAGAATCAAATATTGGCTGAAGCTTCTTTTTCCAACCAAAGCACTTGATGGTGGTGCTACATGCCAAATTTGGGCAAATTTTGAGAACTTTTGCATTTTTGAAATTTTGAAATTCTTAACACGACGCTTTTTCCAGGAGCATCAGATGGAGGAAAATTTTATATATTTGGATTTAGCATGATGATAGCATTCATCCTAGAAAATTTCAGAAGTTTTGGAGCAAAATTGGCCCACCAAAAGGTCCAAAAACTACCAAAAAATGACCTTTCTGCCTCATTTTGGACACACATAAGCAGTCTTGAGAGATTCAAGCTTTGAGGGGGGAAATGACCTCTCAATTCAAAAATTCAAGTTTTTCCAGAAACTAGACTTTACGACCTTTCCAATGAGCTATTATGGGCTCAATTTAGATGCCAGAAAGGCCTCCAAAAGTGACCTAAAAGTGGCACTGCGCTTTTGACTAGTTTGCCCAGAAAATCAAAATTTCGCCTGATTTGACTCTGGATTTGTTTTCTCTCTCCTCATGAATGATTTTACTCATGTAATTAATGACATGGCATTTAAATGTAAAATTAAAATAGGGTTAGAGGGTAGATTCATTAGTTAGAGGTGGTTTTGAGGCAAATGTATCTGTTTCCACTCTTATAGAGGCAAGTTGTTTGACTGCCTATATTCCAGTTCTTAGTTGGGAAATGGTTGAAACAACCCCTCTTCTCATGGATTCAACCCCTGATGGTCAATATGAGTAGTTTTAATGCCTATATCAAGTGTATTCTTAGTCATTTGTTGAGGTTGGATACTCTTGGATGCTCTGAACTATATTGTACATCATTGTAAGCAGTTTGGCAAGGAAATTAATAGGAGTTGCAGTTATTTTTATGGGATACCTATGGTATGGTGTTTTTGCATAGTTTCTTCTTTGTTATCATTTTGTTTACATGTTTTATGTATGCCACAATCTAATTCATTTCTTCTAGCTGAATGATATCAAGATAGATAGGTAGAATTCACTGTTTATAGTGCTCTACCTTAGGAAGCCATTTAGTTTTCTATGTTTTCTATTGTTTGAGAAGGATACATGATATTTGCATGCCCTCCTCAGCTCCTCACCAGTATTAGACCTACCATCTCACTCAATTTCAAGTGCCAAAGAACCTACCTACCCTGCCCCATAGAACACCCTGCATTCTGACCTAATTTCCCGGACCTAAACCTGCCTAACTCCATCTGATCCACCAACACCAACAAATTCAATCAAAAACCTTGAGCTACTATACCTAGCATAAAATATTGTTCTTGATCCAGTCATCTCGACTGAGATTCATAAGGAGAGAGCCCTCTCCCATCCTGTTATGGCTAGCTACCAGGTTAAGCATGGTTTGTGGACCCTAGAATTGCCTCCCTTCAGCCTGAGGTCAATCTAGGCTCTAACAGCCCTCATGGCCTCCCTGACATCCCAAGGCTCGTCAGATGGTTTGCCTTCTTCGGGATATAACCCTCCATTCTTTTCTATTTATGTCCATTCCTTCTTCTCTTCTGCATCATCTCTTCCTTCTTGTAGGCCTAGTAGCAGGTGGATTGAGCTTGAGTCCTATCCACTTAACTTTGAATCTTTGCAGGATCCTCTTGTACATGGGCGTCCTCTCCAAGGCATTCCTTAGCCTTTCAGGAGTGTGATATTATTTGATCAGGAGGTTGTGGGATAAGGCATGTCATCTCCTATGGCAGGCTTGCAAAATTTTTGTTCCCAACAACCTGAATTTGTCTTCAAAATGCAAGTTGGCTTGTTCTTGGTTGGAAAGGTATTTAGGAGCTAAATCAACATCATTAGAGATGAAGTTGTAATTGCTAATGCTAACCATTGGTCTCATTAGCTTTGCCCTGATATATAATGGTTCCTTTTCCTCATTTTCCAATACTCTCTTCACTTCCTCAACTCTTGCCTCCTCATGAGTCATCAAGATCCTAAGGCCATTAGTTGTGTATCCCCCAATATTGCATTGAGATCCAAAAAATTCATATCAGTTAGAGTGAGGTTGTGTATGTAAAACTCATCCAATTTTGCTTTGTCCTCCATGCTATATTGGTTGAAAAATTCAATGAACTATTTGTAATCCTCAAAAGGGCATAGATCCATCTTGTGCTAAGGTTTTTATTCGGAATTACAGCCACTGTTCTTTGAGAAAGAGTGCATAAGACTTGGATGGTTGTCTGCACTGTAATGCCTCCATGGAGAGGCTTTCCATGGTGGCATGTTGGGTTTCTTTATCCTGCAACTTCTCTCTCAACCACATATTTTCTGCCTGTAGATTCTCCTTCATTGTGGACTCCTTCATTCTAAGCTCACTTAATTATTCGCTCATTTCAAGGACCTTTTCTTCCATGAGGTCAACATCCTCTACCTTCTTAGACTTAGGAATTTGCATCCACCTGTGGGTTCTTCCTCTTTCTATTTCTAGCTCATAGAAAAGTGGGACTGCAAATTTTTGGGTAATAATCCTCTCTCCTTCAATGAATTTGTAGTAAGAGCTTAGGCTAGGTTGTGGACTAGGCTCATGGAGCTCTAGGAATTCCTTCTCAAATGTTTTTGGGGAGGTTTCTACCTCCTATAACTGTTGTGTCACATTTTTCCCCTCTAGCAGCACATTCTGCCCCTCCTGTAGCTCATTCTGCCCCTCCTCTAGCTCATTCTACCCCTCCTGTAGCATCCTTTGTCCCTCATGTAGCATACTTTGTTTCTCATGTAGCATACTTTGCCCCTCTTGTAGGTTCCCTTTTTCTTCTTGTTGGAGGGTTGTTGATGTCTTAGGTTGTTTGAAGGAGGTTGATCTGGTGGTAGGCCTCCTTAAATATTCTATAGGAGTCTCTGTTGTGGGTTTTGGAGAGGTGAACTCTTTGATTTTTCCTTCAGTTGGCCCTACCTCCTCTTTCTTGCTTAGGGACTCCTCAATTGTGATGGGGACCTTTGTGGCAGTTTTTTGCCTCCCTTGCTTCATCCTAGTGCTTTTCCTAGTCTTAAAATATAGGGGGGATTGCCTTTGTCTCTTCCTTTTAGGTTTGACTGGGGTGCTTAAGGTAGCTAAAGTTTCAGCTACCTCTTGTTCAGTGATTCCTGGAGACAAAATTGTTTGTTTTGGGGGTATCTTTGTTTCTCTAGGCTTAGTATTCTTCTTATCACTTGATTTTTCATGTTTTCGTCCTCTTCTTTTTCATCTTGTGCTCCCCCTACCTCTGCCTTTGTTTCTTCTTCCTCCTCTATTTTCATCTTTGCTTCTTCTATTGTCCTTTCTGATTATGTCTCTCTTTCCTTTTATTATGACCCTATTGCTTCTTCCTCTTCCGTCATTGCCACTTCTTCTTCTTCCTTTGTTTTTCCCTCTCTTCCTCCAACACGAGAGGTTGGGGTCTCACCCGATGTGAGGGTTTGTGTCTCTATGAAGGTTTCTCTATCCATGTCTATGAATTTGTACCAAAGGACATGGTATCTCAAATTTATCAAGGCATCCTCCACTACCAGTTTAATGAGGCCATTGTGGCCTAGTGTTAGTGTTTTCCTTCTCTCACTTTTAACTCATGTCCCTGATGGACAGCAGGAGAAAGCATGCCAAACTAATTCTTTGAGCAAGAGGAAATTATTTCTAGAACTTGAGCTCATAAAGTAATCTAAAGTGGTAAGCATACACTACACTCATTCTTCCCCCACAGGATATGTATTTTAGAATATGTTAGGCCACCTCATCCCAAGGATAAGGTAGGATTTCCCTCCTAACTCCATTCTTATCCTCAATAGGCTTTTCATTGGTAGTGAAGAAATTATTTTTAGTAGGGACACTAGTGGCTTGGTCCTCTCTGCTCCATTTAATCTCTACAGGTAGGGTTGTTACTCTACTAATTATTTCAGTGGTGAGAGAAATATCTGACCCCCTCACCACAGTGGTGGAACTATCCTTTGTTTTTGAATTCAGAGCAATGGAAAATTCAAAGGAAATTTCATCATCATACCCTTTCAATAACTAGAAGAACCCTAGCCACTAGTGTCTTCTAAAAATGTATACCATAGGAGGGTGTAAGTGGATTCTCTTGTTATCTGAGCTCTCCCTTCTATTAAATCCTCCCCCCATCTCTTCTCTATGTTATTAATTAAGAGAGGGAGAGATACATCTTCTATAGCTTCAGTGTGTAATTCAGTGGCAACAATGAGTTAAACATTCCATGTTAATAACAATTGCCTACATTCCCATTAATCTACTGCTCGAAAAGACATTTTAATTTCACAATTAGGCTACTATTGCCTGTAGAATTTGAAGTGAAATTTACGTGCAATCTGATGGATGGATGAAGGATATGGTGGCACTTACTTTTTTTCAACTAGTCTAGGATGAAGGTGGTAACTCGGAGATCAATTCGAACCTCTATGGCTTTCCTCCACCTTCTCAAACTTCTTGTAGTAATCTCTCAGCCCTCCTGTAGTAGTTGCAGGCTTGCCTGTAGCAATTGCAGAACGCAGTTCGAAACTCCTCGATGGAACCCCGATATTTTCCTCTCCCTAATTGTTTTTGAAATTAGTGATTACGCAAAAGAACCCGAGCCCAAGTAAATAATATGCCATTTTTTATTTAGGCTTGAAGTGATATGGTGACCTAGTAGTCACAAAAGGTTTCCTCTTTTGGACCGTTGTCCCCACTTTGAGTAATTATTTCTCCTTTTCTCATAATAAACACCCATTATTTGTGATCCCAACTCACTTTATGTGACATATCCACATTGCATGAGTTCTTACCATCACTTTTAGTTAACTAGCTGAGGGTGGCCAAGTTAACTGGCCACCTCCATCTTATTAAAACATCCACTCTTGACATTTACACATTTTCATTATTCACACATAGGTAGGAGGTAAGATTTTGCCATACTTGTGCCTAGCTCATGATCGAAATGTTGTAGGGACTTGCATGCTTAAGTTGGACCATATCATCGGCATTAAGGGAGTTGACTTGCTGGCTCATTTCCTATGTATTTCTTCATTTCTCCTCATGATACTTGACTATTGTGTTTGTTGTGTGTGCAGGTACCTTGTTGTTGTTCAAGTTGCTGCTACTAGTGGAAAATCCTCCTGGGAGTGATATAAATGCTTCAGAGTGGCCTCTTAAGTTTCCATCACCCTATACTGATGAGAGAAAACAAGTTTAATGCTTTTTGTGATGTGTGCACATGCTACTATAAGAGGAGGTTTTCTTCCTATAGTAGTCCTTTCCTTTTCCTCTAGGGTCTTCAATCTACATGGGGGTGATGAGAGAAGTTGTAACAAGTCCTAAGGATAGTTCTAGGACCACGAGGGAATAGTGTAGACTTGTAGAAATGAAGATAATGGCTTCTATGTGTTTTAAAAAAAATTAACAGGGGTAAGACAAAGTGGAGGAATTGAGTGATTTTTTTATGAAATGAGGTGGATGAGTGATAGATGGATGATGGACCATGATGGGGGAACCTTCTTCATCATTTTCAAGGCCATCAGTTCCTTGTTGGGTTGTCCTTGTCTTCGGATCCCCTTCCTGTAGCTTTTTAGGCCCCCTATAGCACTACTGGACCTTCCTGTAGCAATTACAAGTCCTTGTTGTAGCAGTCCAGAGAGGGGGTGAAACTTGAATTTTAGGCTAATGGGATGGTGGAGAGAGGTGATCACATGAGTGGAGATGATGGATAGGAAGTGCATGGATGAAATAATGAAAGAAACCTTGAGAATTTTGGCCCTGTAGCCATGGAATCTACCATCGTATATAATCCCGCAAAATGGAAAAATGGTCAACATATAGGGTATAAATCCTTTTCATGTGTTTTTATCCTTTTTTTTTTCTTGAGACAGATAGGCTACCTCATGAGGAGGTTTTCAACCTGTATGCTTGCCCTAGGTGCCTCAAGAGAGGTTTTCACCTAGGAATCTTTATTATTTTTTTCTTCTCTTTTTTTTGCTCGAGGGTTGCCTCAGAGAGGTTTTCAACCTAGGATTTAGCCTCAGATGCCTAATAAAGGTTTTCATCCACTCATTTTTCCTTTTTTTTCCTTTTTTCTTTTTCTTCTTTTCAACAAAAATATCTAATAGTGTTGTGGATTGGGAGCTATGACGTTCCCAATCACACTGACTTCTTTGTTGATTGTACTAATGAATTATGCCTTAGACACAGGTTTCTTATATAACTTCAGCGTGTAACCATTGACAAGCAAGGGGATCCCTTCCTCATCAATGGTCCTGATTTGAACAACTCCATTGTCATAACATTTTTTCATTAAGTATGGGCCTAACCATCTTGTCATCAATTTTCCTTTAAAATATTTGAACCTAGAATCATATAATAATGCCCAATCCCCTTCTTGAATTTTTTTTTCCTTGATATGATTATCATTCCAGACCTTCCTTTGCAATTGTATAACTTCAGTGTGGAGGAGGTCCTGTATTTTGAACTCATCCAAGCCATTCAATTGGAGCATCCTCTCTTGTTGTGATTTGGTGACATCTAAGTCCAATTGGGCTACCATTCTCAAAGTATTATACTCAAACTCAATAGAAAGAAAATCTTTCTTCCCATAAACTACATCATATGCAATGAACCCAGTAGTTGTCTTCCAAGTGGTGTTATAGGCCCAAGTGGCCTCCACTAGTCTATCTTCACAATATCTCTTGTTGCTGGTCACAACCTTGGTGAGGATGCTCTCCAATGCCCTATTTGTGACCTCTACTTGCCCATTTTCCTGAGGGTGATAGGAAGTAGACATTTTGTGTTTGATATTATGTTTCCTTAGGATAATCTCAATCAGATGTGATCTGAATTGAGCCCCCTGATCAGTGACTATCTCCCTTGGATAGCCAAACTTGTAGAAAATATTTTCCCTTAAGAATTGAACCACTTTCTCCTCTATTGCTGCTTTGACATCCTTTGTCTCAGCCCACTTTGTCAAGTAATCAGTGCACACAATGATGTACTTTTTTTGCTCTGATGGTGGTTCAATTAGCCCAATGAAATCCATGCCCCACTTGTCAAATGAATCTAAGGCCACTTGAGGTTGTAGAGGAATTTTATCCCTGGGTGTGGGTTTCCCCATCCTTTGGCACTGATCACATCTACTGGTATATGTTCTTGCATCTTGATGGAGAGTGGGCTAATAGTAGCTAACTTGTAAGGCTTTGAAATTTGTTCTCTTAGCAGCAAAATGATCCCCACAAGGCCCATCATGGCAGGCTGAGAGGATGTCAAAGACTTCCTCTTCCCTGACACATCTCCTTAAAATATGATTTGGTCCCAACTTGAAAAAATTTCCCCCAATCCAAGTGAAAGGGGCACTTTTCCTTACAATTTTGCTCTTCTCCCTAGATGACAAATTTGGAGGAAATATCCTAGCAACTAGGTATTTGGATATGTCAGCAAACCAGGGAGAGAGCACTGAGATAAAAAATAGGTGCTCATCTAGAAGTTGATCATAGACTATCCCTTAATCACCTACAAGCAAACTAAGTTTAGACCAAAAATCTGCAACTACATTTTCTTTTCCTAGCTTGTCCATGATAGTCAAATCAAACCGTTGTTACAATAACAACCATCTAATGATTCTAGCATTCACATCAGGCTTATTCATCAAATATTTAATAGTTGCATGATCAGTATGCACAAAAATTTGGTATACAGTGATGTAGCGGCTAAATTTGTTTAAGGATTGTACAACAACTAAGAGCTCTTTTCTAGTTACAGTGTAGTTCAATTCAGCCTTAGACATATTTTTACTAATGAAATAAATGGCATAGGGTAACTTGTCATCTATTTTCCCTAAGGTTTCCCCCACAACTTTTTATGATGCATCAATATGGATATGGAAAGGCAGAGCTCAATTGGGAGCTCTAGGTATGGGTGCAATGATCAATTTCTCTTTTAATATCTCAAGGGCCTCTTGGCAGCTACTTGTCCAACATAATTCTAAGTCCTTGGCCAACAATCCAAAAAATGGTCAAGCCAATTTACTGAAATCCTTGATAAACCTCCTATAATAGCCAACTAAGCCCAAGAAACTCCTAACATCCCTCTACTTTTGAGGAGTATGGACCCTTTTTATGATGGCAATCTTGTTTGGGTCCACTTGTATCCCTTCTTGAGATATTGAATGGCCAAAGACAATCCTTGCCTTCATTAAGAAATCACATTTCTCAGGACTCAGTGAGAGATTCATTTCAATGCATTTTCTTAGTACTTTACCTAGATTAGATAGAGCCTCCAGGAAGTCAGACCCATAGGGAGTGAAATCATCCATGTATATCTCTATAGAGTCATGGACAAGATCAACAAAGATGCTCAAAACTTCCCTTTGAAAAGCGGAAGGGGCATTGCATAAACAAAATGGGAGGACCCTATAAGAAAAGATACCCCAAGGAGATGTGAATGTAGTCTTGTCTTGATCCTCAGGGTTGATCTGGATATGATTTTAACCTCTTAATCCATCAAGGAAAGAGAATAACTTCTTCCTGCAAGACCATATAAAAATTGATCAATGGAAGGAAAAGAGAAATTGTCTTTCTATGTGTTCATGTTTAGTTCTCTGTAATCCACACAGATACTCCACTTCCCATTCTTCTTTGGGAATAAAACTAGAGGGGATACCCACTCACTATCTGAGATGGGGTATATGAACCCTGCATCCAACAACTTTTGTAACTCTTCCTTTACTATTCCCTTGAGGTCTGGTTCCATTCTCCTATGACGTTGGCACACAGGTTTTCATCCCTCCTTGATGTAGATGTGATGATTACAAACCGAGGAATGCACCCCCTTCATTTATTTAGAGTTCTAAGCAAAGGCATCTAAGTGCTCTCTCAGCATCTTGCACAATTTCTCTTCTTGGTTGGGGTTAATCTTCAAGGTTCTAGATGGGAAAAATTCTACAAATTTGACATGGGTAGGACTTGGGTCAACTAAGAATAATTAAGTCCAAAGACTACTCTCAGATTCGTTCACTAGCTCATTAAGAGGCATGGTATTGGGGGGGTTGGCTCTAAAGGATATGGTCAATGAGGTCATCTTAATCAGGTTTCCCCCCTCCTATAACAATATCTGGGGTACATATTGGGTAGGATGTTGCATGATACACTTCATATTCTTCCTCCTCTTCTAGCCACAAGGGTAAGTCATGCTCAATGGATAGCTAAGTAGGAGGATACAGTACCAATTGTTTAGACAAATGTCCACTCTTAATGGTCATGTTCCCAACACTGCAACTAATGTAAGCATCAACAGTGGCTAACCATGGACTTCCCAAGATGAGAGGATAGCCATTGAACTTGTTTTTGGGCTGGAGAATGAAGAAGTCAGTAGGATACTCCCAAGAGTCAATTGAGACCATGACATCCTCAACAACTCCCTCGGGAGCTACTATATATCTATCTGCACATTGCAGCACTGTAGTGGTTTTTCTCAAAGCTCCTTGTAGGTTTAGCTTTATCATGGTTTCTTTAGTCATCATATTGATGGAAGCCCCAAGATCAATTATGGTATGAGGGACAATGATGCCATCAATGTGCACATCTACTACTGGACTTCCAGGGTCTAAATATTTTGGACAAATCACTCTCCCCAGCATTAAATCAGATAATTGACCAATAACATTGATGGTGGGGGTGTCTTTTTTTCTTCTCCCAAAGTGTGTTTGAAACATCTCCTTGATAAGCTTATTATATATGGGAACATCCTTAATAGCCTGGAGAAGGGGTATTTTAACACACAGATTCTTCAATTCTACCAAAAGTTCAATCTCTTCTGGGGTGTGCTAGCTAAGGTGGATCAATATCTAAGGAAAAGGAGGTGGATTTACTTGAGGGGTACTATCTTCCTTTTCCTCTTCAATTTCTTCAGGTGGAGATGGTGGATGGCTATCTGGAAGCACTCTTCCAGACCTAAGGTTGATCTCTTGGATCTCCGTAGCATAGGCGGGGTAATATGTCCTTCCACTGTAGACTTGTTGTGCTTGCTTGTTGTTTAGGTTGGGATGGGGTTAAGCAGGCATCTGAGGTTGCTTGGGTGGAGCAGGATGAGTGAGTTGTGGTTGAGGCTGAGGTGGAGGAAGTAAAGCAATAGGTTGGTTGAGTTTAGGCCTCCACCCTTGTGATGGTTTGTTCCATTGAGGAGGTTGGGGAGCATATGGATGAAATGGTTGATTGACAGGTTGAGGAGGATATTGAGGAGCATCAGGCCAAATATGGGGTGTGGACCATGATGGATGAGTGGAATATTACCAGGGTGGCAGAGGTACATTCTGGTTGGGATGGTAATAAGGGTAAGATACACCTTGCATTCCCTACTGGTATGGCTGAGGTCCTTGAGTCCTCCTTTGATTTATAAAGGAGAGCTGCTCAACCCCACCTTTTGCCCCTTGGTATAAAAATTTTAAACCAGAAAAAGAAGGGAATTTATTTGTGGCATGGTTTTCCTCACACACTAAGCATACCTTTATGGCATTTAATGGGCAGTCATTTCTGGAGTGCCTTCTAATGCATTTAGGGCAGAAAATAACTAGGTCTCTCTTTGCTTCCTCGTGTTTCCTGTTGATCTGCATGGTATCCATTTTCATAGAAAAGGTATGCAAATTTTCAATTTTAAAGTCCTCCAACATGTTCCCAATCTCGTTCTTGATGGATGTTGTAGAAGGAGAGGAATTGGCCATGCCTTGGCTAGCAATACCCTTCTTTCTAGCAACCCTAGAGTGATTCTTGAACACAATTTTAATGTCATCATAGGATAATTGATAGATATATCCCCCATATAGCATGTTGAGGGTCTCCAACATGTCTTCCTTGACCCCTCAGAGAAGAACTAGTTTGAGTGATTCAGGATCAAGGGTGCATCTGGCCCTCCTATAACTAAGTTGAAATCTCTCCTCATAGTCTTCTAGGGATTCATCGAGTCTAAGAGTCCTTCTAAATATTTCTTCCTTGGTCTCTTTGGACCTACAATAGTCCCTATTCTTTTCATTAAAGGCTTGTTGCATTTGAGGCCAAGTAATGATGCTACCCCCAGGAAAACCCATAAACCAACACAAGGCTGCATCCTTAAGGGTAGAGGGGAATAACTTCAACTTTTGGTCATGAAAGGCATAGTCATAGGTCCTACAGACAACAAAAAATTCAAACATGAAGGTATTAGGATCCTCAAAGGTTAATTCATGGAAGTGTGGAAGGGCAGTAGGACTTATATTCTTCATTCTAGCCTCTCCATTAGTCTCTGTAATAGGGAAAACCTCATTATTCCTATTTTTAGCCATAGGTTGGGTAGGTGAAGTGGGTTCTTCTTCTTCCCCAATAGGCTCTTCAAATATTTCAGGTTGCTCACCTAGAGGGTCTTCTAACTCCCCTATAGTCAGAGAGGGAAGCTGACAGTCACCGAAGAAGAGTGAAGGTTGACTGCTTCAGGGTGTGGGGGTGTTTGGTAAGAATTTTCCTTGAGTATCTCTACTCCTACGAGGCATGAACCCAATTTTTTTCTTTTTATTTTTTTTTCCTTTTATGTTACCTTTCCAAAACTATATGAAAAACATAAAACATTGATTAAGCAGAAATAACATCTACCTAGAAACCTCCCCAATAACAACGTCAAAAAGTTGTGAGCCCTGTTATTGCACCAAGAGTGCTGCAACTCCCAAGGGATCTTCAACTCTATTTATCAACCTAGCGTTCATACAAACTTTGAGGTGACAGTGCTATATGCACAGTAGATGAGATTCTACTCATGTCACCCTCAACTAGGACATTTGATTAATAGTGCTCCAAAACCATTCCTCCTACTGAATTAGAATGAAAACTAGCTAATGAAGGTGCAATTTAGAAGCTACCTCTAACTATGAAAAGGGAAATGCTACTAACTTCAACTTGCAAATGCTATTGAATCAATTCCTGAAAAGACAAGAGCCACACTACTTGCAAAAATGAAACTACATTATCTTGCATTCAACCACCTAGTTATCAATTCTACTTGCATACAAGAAGCTAACCTACCAAACCACAACTCAAGATTCTATGTATCATATAACTAGCTCATACTTGCATATAAATCAATGTTCTATTTGTGCCAAATTTGTGATAAGGAAACTAACGCTATTATGTTTTGCAGTGACGGAAAAGGAGGGTTTGGAGTAGCCTAGGAGCTATCCTTGATCATGAGGCCAGAACTGGGGATCAATATCCTTCTAAACTAAGTCCAAATAGTAGCAAACGTCAAAAATGGTGGAGAAACATGCTGCTACAGGTGTGCTATAGGAGGCTGCTATAGGTGCCCTGTATTGCTACAGGAAGGCCTATAATCCTACAGGAAGGTTGCCGAGAAGGTTTCGGAGGTGGAAATGATGGGTTCAGGGTATGGAAAGGTGGATGGAGGTTGAGGTAAATGAGTGAAGGGTGGCCAAATCCCCTAGCCAAGATCAAATTCTTTTGAAGGCTTGTTTTGCACTAGGAGAGATGCTCTCGATGGTTTAGGAAAATGATCTCATGAACAATTTTTTTAGGACAGAATGTGGGATTCATAAGAGAAAGTGAGGAAGTCCAAGATGGAGGTGGTGAAGGGGTCCTTGCATGTATATCCAAACATCCCTGTAATCATCACATGCATAGACCTATTTATCATTGACAAAATGAAACAACTAATGGTGGAAAAGATGAGTTGAATTTAAATTCTATCTAATCTATGCCAAAACTTTGATCTAATCAATAAATCAACTCCTAAGGTATGGTATGCTCATTAAAAAAAAGGTAACAAACATAAATATTCTTCCAAGAAATCATAAACATAATATTTTTGGAATGAGGTTGTAAATCCTTCTATTCATGCTCCATGAGAGAGATGAGGTAGAGGTTTCAATCACATATTTTTGATGGATTATTCTCTAATCAAATGCAAGAAATTAATAAGCACTCTAAACTAAAAAGATATACAAATACACAAGAGGTACCTAAGCCACAGGGGTTGTTCCCAAACCCAAGAGCCTCGGCCCTCTAGAACTAACTCAGTGATGAACCAATAAGAAACTTCTCATTATCATTGCATCAATGTCTAATACATCACATAACAATAACAAATAACAGTTTCTGGTACTTGAGCTCAATATCTACCTAGATGAAAGCAGAACTCAAATCCTAATGATCTCTTTTACATGTTTATTTATACAAGAGGGTAGATACTGGAAGCTCCCGAGAAAATAGGAATATTTATCTCCCACAACTCAAGAATGGTGGATATTGTTCCTCAATAACTACACTTGCTTGGTTGCCAATGACCTCATCTTTCTTGGTTTCCAATGACCTCGCACTGATGAGAGAGTGTGTTGTGATCTTGGTCTGATTGAAGGAGTTAAAGCGGTGGACAACCCCCTAGAATCTCTCTTTGTTGTCTACTATGAGCCCCTGCATATAAATCTTCTCAAAAATTCTCCATTTCCTATAATTAAACCATATTAGGCCACACGACATAGAAAACAACTTTTACCCTTCTCACTAAGCATAATATAACAAAAATGTAAATAAATGTGAGAAAGAGATAGTTCTAAAACTGGAGGATGGCATCATGCCCCTTACAATGTACCTATTTATGAGCCTCATCACAGCCCTATAGCCATGATTTTTTTTTCATCACGGAAATTAGACCCCCGATCTTGTTGAACTATACACCACCTTCTGCTTTCCATTCTAATCTCAGAACCACTTGAGCCTAATCTCTGGATGCAGTCTCCAATAATGATCATCATGGTGACCCTCGTTTTTGCAATGGGAACAAGAAAGTATTTCATCTCCCTTCTCATATAAGTTGTCCTCTTTGGTTCTCCTTTGATTTTCCCTTGTCTTATGTTGACTTAATGGATTCCATGGAGACACCAACATCTTGTTTACCTACCTTAATGCGGGTTTCCCTCACACATACTTCATCCAATGGATTTAACAAAAAAATGATATTGTCAATATAACTATGCAAGCTACCAATGTATTTAAGGAGAGTTTATTGGGCATGTAGTGGAATTTTTAAGGCCAAACCCTTTTTCCTATGCTCCTTAGTAAAGATTTACACACTTTGTCCTTTACCCTGCCATAAAGTTTGTCATTCCATATTTTATTTATGGTTATGTCCTAAAGGATACAACTACTTTTTTAGTGTTGAGGTGAATTCATAACACGAGGAAAGATTCTTACCTTCCCAAAGCGTAGTTTCCCACCAACTTACCTTCCAATTACAAAGAGGCCAATTGAATTTTTACCTCATCTCCAACAATCTGTTGCACACGGAAATATATTTCCATTTGTTGAATCCAATTATCAATTCTTTCAGCATTGAGCCTTCTATTATGCAT
>APFE030381824.1:223665-261433 GCA_000404065.3 Pinus taeda | reverse complement strand
GAGATTTAGATCTCCCTCTAGATTTAGATCTCCCACTCGATGACTTATTTTTGTTTCTATTCTGGGACCGTCCTCATACAAACAAGGCATCACCATTTTGGCTCTCCAATTTTTCCGTCTCATCTCCTCCGTCAGCAAGGATGAGACTATTTCATCAAACTACAAGGCAGTTGCATTGCTACCTATTGCAATAACTAGACTATCCCATGAATTTGGTAGAGAACAAAACAAACTGATGCACTTATCTTCATCTGAAATTTTAATATCAACATCTGCTAACTGACTTACCACAGTATTAAATGCGTTTAGATGCTCTGTCACCAAGTCTCTACCTTTCATCCTCAGGTTATACAACTTTTTCCGCAGGAACAGTTTATTCACCAGAGACTTATATTGGTACAAAGTCCATAAATTGTCCCACAAAGCCTTCGTCGTACCTTCCCCTGATACATTCAATAATACTGAATCTGAGACACACAATCGTATTGTGCTCTTTGCCTTCTGATCCAACTTCTTCCATTCTTCATCAGACACTCCTGTTGGTTTAGTACCTGGATCTACCGTGATTCACTGATCTTTATCCACTAACAAATCCTCCATCTTGAGTTTCCACAACTCAAAACTCTGACCATTAAATTTCTCGATCTCTATCTTTCCACTGATCGTCATCTTCTTTCACCACCAGAATTGATCTCGCAAATCTCCCATTGAATAGGGTCTACCACAGGCTCGAGCGAAACCCCTCAGCAACAAAGGTGTCCCCTTGAAGCCAAAACAAATCCGATACCAAATGTAGGTTTTAACCCCGTACAGAAATTACCTACATACGAATTCTGAAACACAGAAAATAAACAATGCGAGCGCATAACACATAAACACATATACACAGAGATTTTCCCCTGGATCCCAAAACCAGGACTACCAGCTTGATTTTTCATTATGTTCCTTTCAATGTTATAATACATATTTATATATGATGAAGCATCCAATACCATGGACCTAAAACCATTGTGTCCAAAACCATGGACCAAAAACCATCGTGTCCAAAAACATGTGCGAAAATCATCCACAAAACCATAGGTGGGTCCACCCAACCTAATATAGGTTCCAAAACCAAAATTTTCTCGGGCACTGCCCCTGACCCCATAGAGTGGGGTTACCTGCACCCCTCAAACCCTCGTGACCCCCCCACTACGCAATCAAAGCAACGAAGGGGGGGTTCTGACCCCCCGGTTAACTATGTGGGGTAGTCGTGGAAATAATATAACACAACCCAACATCTATAAAACAAAACCACACTATAGATGGTGCGCACATACCTATGACGCACTACTGTAAACTAAAAGGAGCTGGTCTTATGCATGTATAAAATTTTCATTACATCTTTTTATGTGCAATAAGGATTTTGACTTTTCTTTTCAATCGTAATTATAAATAAAAGTTGAATTAATAAATATTTTATGGATGATAATTAAATGATAAATAATGTGATGGGGATTAAGAGGCATTTGTTTGACTTACGAATAAATTTGGTAATGATTTTTTCTTTCCTATTTAGATTATGTAAAATAAATAAATATTTTATGTATTTATAAGTAAATTACTTAAAATAGACATAATAAGTGATAAGGCTACATAATAAGGTGTTGCGTCTGATATATTATTAAAATATATCGTACCTAAAATGATCGTTGAAGGTCACGAGCCCAATCCATATACATCATGTCATTGAAAGTCATGATCCTAATCCATATACATCATGTGATTGGTTTGATAGGCATCAATTGTACGATACGCCAGTGGCGTGAAAGGAATGTCTGTAAGTTTTTATGGTGTTTGGTGTGTGACTGATAAGACCCATGAAACCCTAATATGATATCATTTATCCGTACCACTGCATTGGAATTTCACTCTTATTTTAACATTTGAACTGACAGCGTTTAACAAAGTATAAACTTTTCAAAGCTCCATTTCTGAAATCGATGATGCCATGGCAGTTTGTAGCATGGACATCTAAGATCTAAGTAATGCACCTAGATTGTGTAGTGTAAGGAAAAAATTATACATTCTCCCTTTCTCTGGCTTCGCATGGTCAGACCATATTGTATGAGTCTTCCATTTTCTCTCACTCCTGTTGTTGCTCCCTCTACTTACATCTCTGCTACATGATTGACATATAAAATGCATCAGTCTCATACATAAAATACATTTTCTTTTATTAAATGAAAAATGCATTTATTAATATGGAAACATAACTTTTGATTAAAAAAAATCATTTGTGTGCCAAAAACACAGTCATGCACCGTCTTTGGCCCACTGTTAAACACAAACGCACTGTAGATGGTGCACACATACCTATGACACACCATTGTTGGTTCACAAATATAACTATTCGTAGCGGTGCTTCACAATTTTGCACAGTGGTGCATGTATAACATTGTTGCACCAGGAGAAAACGTTCACATTCTCTAATGCACCGATATAGCTATATTTTTAAATATTATTTAAGCAGTTCATTGAGTAAGTATGATCGCACCAGTGCAAGCATAACATACCAAGTGCACCACATTTGTGATGGCGATTAAGAGGCATTTGTTTGAGTTTGAAATAGACTTGGTGATGCACTTTTTTTCCTTTTTAGACCATGTAAAATAGATATATATTTTTTATGTATTTGTAACTAAATTATTTAAAGTAGACATGTCTTTATCATTGGGAGCATGATGTAATATTAGCTAGGAGAAATATGAAAAACATGAATTTTAGTGAATATCTCGTGATAATTTAATAATTTGTATTATTTAAACTATATTATTTAACTCATATTTATTATTAAAAAGAGTTAAATTCAAGCTATTACAATAGCAAATAAAGAACCAAAATAGCATCAAAATGTTAATTATATCTTTATTACTAGAAAAAGGTTCACTTGCCTCTTTAAGGGAGAAATTCCAATAGAGCAAATCCCCAACTACAAGTAACTTGATCACAAACTTCATTTTACATTTCTTTATCCTCATCTTTAGAGAGAGAAATTTTTAATTTAAATTTGTAAGAGTTGTTATAAAGATTACATTTAACTTGCTTGAAAACCTCATAACTTTAGTAATAAAATAAATTTTATAAAAAGCAGAATTTTTTAAGTTGTATTAAATCTAAATTAATTGCACTAAGAGGTGCTCTACAACTCAATATGGTAGAGTTGTTGTCACATAATGTTACATTTAACAATTGTAAAATAATAATTGAAACTAACAAATTAAAAATAGTAATAAGAAAATAAATTAATGTTGCCCATAATTACAATACTTTAATTTACACCTTAATCTTATATAACTTTATATAGATATATAATGTACCAAAAGTATACAAAATTAATTTAGCTTGTATTATGAAGAAGTAATGAGTAAAAAAATCTAATTGACTTTTTTCTACAAGGAAAAAATGTAATTTTTTCACATGACAAGAAATAGTATTATTGATATTACATTGTGTAATTCATTCTATGTTCCATTTACATGTAATATTTAAAACAAGAATATATTTATAACAAATTTTTTTTTACTAACCATAAGTAAACTATTTCAATGTCCATATTAAATAACATAATTTTATAAATACTTTAAATAAGTAATTTAAATCGAAAATTTTCTTATATTTTCACTTTAGTGAGAAAGATTGAGAGAATTGTTATTTCATTAATAATTTCTTTCTAATCAAGTAAGAGGGAATTGTAAATTTCAATGTGTAATATTGATTTTTAATAAATTAAATTATAAATATAAGAATAAAAATAATTAAATGTATACATATAGTAAAAAAAATGAGGGGACATCTTTTAGCATTTTAATACGGAGAACGTGAATTATAAATAAAATATTTCAATATCAATTACATATATATTAATATACCAACTCCCTAGATATACCAAGCACCTAGAGGGATCAAATTTCTTTTCACTCAAAACTATGTTTGCTTTTCAAGAGATTTGATCCTTGTCGAGGCTTGGTAGATCCAAAGTTAAGATGGATCTAGGCTATAGGTTGTAAAAAGATTACGACTTAAGTTTTTTAAATTTAACAATAGATTGAATTTTATAAACCAATATTGAATTAGTTAAATTGTATTTTTGAATAATTTATTATTAATAAATTTTATATTCAAATTTAAATGAGTTACACATTTTCGTCTTTTTAAGAACTAACTAAATTATTTTACCTTCAATTATTTTATCATTGTGAGTATTCAAATATTTTACTAATTAAGTTAGATTGAATACAAATGAACTATATAAGCAATAGAAAATTATTTTATCATAATTTTATAGTCATAGTTTCAACCATACTAAAATTTATAAGTTATAAAAATATCTTTGCATTTTTTTTATAGTCAGTGGTTTTACATGCAATTTCATATATAAAAGTTTGATATAAATTCACCAATACATAATATAATAAACATTATTTCATAAAAATAAACATCATGAATATAATCAACTAACAAACATAAACATCCTCTAAGATACACATTCGAATTCACTACCATCATCTAATTATATGCACTTTTAGTAGCACATATAAACGTCATTAGCTAGCACACAAATCTAATTATCTAAGAGGGCATCATCATCATGATCACATCTAACAAAACAAAGAGATTGTAATCTAACATCATCACCACACACATCCTCAAAGTAATATAAATCTCATGTCAATTAACTACTATCAAGTACACATTTATCTACAAGCACATTAAATGAACACATATAGCATGACCTAACAATATACACATCAACACAAACATATAAATGAAGTACACAAACATGAACAAAAAAAATTCACCATACATATATATAAAGAAGTCAAATAAGTGCAATCAAATATCTAATAAAACAAATGTAGTATGGCCTACATCCTAGTCTACAGTAGAAGACAATGGATGGTCAACTACTGCCTGATCAAGTACATCTATCGAACTTAGATGAGGTGGAGAACTAAGAGGTGGTTGGGTTGAAATAGAAGGACGTGGTTGGTCTATAGGAGAAGGTGGTTGTTCTACCCTGTCAGGAGAAACATACATAACATCCTCTAGCTCTGGCATATGAACGGCATCATCATGCAACTAACGAGCATATGTAATACCAGAAGGATCACTGACACCCTCACAACCATGATACAATGGGGTGGCATCACTAGAAGCATCAACAACACCATCATCAATGTGGTAGTGATTTTGGAGCAAAGGTGTACCAAAATACACCTCCTTAGTAGTTGATTGTTCCCTGCAAAGGATCATAGTCAGAATTGGTGTTGTTAGTGGATAGACTTAAATAAACACAACATTGTAAGTAGTGGAAACAATGCATACATAAACATAAACTAACCAAAGAGGTAAATACACAAACAATGCTCAGATGGAGCAAAGAAATCAATAAGATAATGGAAAAATCTCCCTTTATTGACTACTGGGAGTAGCGGTTGAATAGAATAGATGAATCCTAGACACTTGAAGAGAATCCTTTGAGATATGGTGCTCAACAAATCCTCAGCATGGGGGTTTATTTTCCTCAATCTCTTTGCAAATTTCTCCTCTCTCCCAAAGAAGTATGAAGAATCTCCAATGGTAGATTCCTCTTCTATCACTAAGATGATGGATTACTTAGAAGAAATATGGCCAACATGCTAGTGATATTCCTTTCTGTGGCTTCAACAATGTGGTGGTGGTTTTCTCAGACAATAATTTGGCTAGCATAACAATGTCTCATATTTTGGCTCTCCCAGGACCTATTTATATAGAATTTTTGAATCCATCTTCCTCCTCTTGGGTCATGCATGATAATGATACAGGAGTAGGACAATATGATTCCATTGAGGGCTACATATCTTCAAGGTGACTCAAATTCGGTTGTATTGGACTGAGCTCATGTAAGAGAACTAACCCCAAGTGTGTAGAGAGAATCACTGAGTCATCCTTTTCTGCAACTGTGCAACTTTCAAAGGATATTCCGCATGCATTCATTTATCGAATAAATAAATACGTGACCTTAAATTATTTTTGATTTATTTTGGACCTTAGGAGAACTTTGATTTTTTAAACTTCATGATGTATTTAGCTGGAAAATGTTTGCTTGTGCATTTTGTTGGACACCTTTTAGTGTTCTCTGGATTGTACTAACAAGGGTATGATTTTTTGGTGTTAACAGTTTCCCCTTGATGTATGAGGTTAGGAGGAACTATATAGCCAAAATAAATTACATTTTCATTTCTGATGGAGAGTTTGATCAACTGTTTGAGAGAGAGGATAATTTGTTGTGGAGACGAGTAGAGAAAATCCCCTTGACTGAGTATAAATGGTAACCATTATTTGGTGAAAACCTACAATAAAAATGTTTCTATACAAGGTGAGCATGTCCCATGCTCATTATGATGACTAATCCTAACATATTACAATCGGACAAAGAATGGTTTTTGTTCAATCAACATTGTTGTAGTTGACGTGCTGATAGTTGATGATGAAAATTATTGACGCCTTTAAGGGCACTTCCTGGTCAAATAGACTTAATATGGTTCCCCTATGCATAACAGATGTGAGACACAGACGCGTGAAATGTGTGTCTATTTGAAAAATAGGTGTGCGACCTTGGGCGCTTTGGACACCATGGATTAAGGGCTCGACAGATGTGCATCCACACAGTTGTTGATAAAACAAATGCGTGATATCACATTTGTTAAGCACATAGTCGCACAACTATGAAAAGACATGGTTTTTTTTCATGTTTTTTTCCCTTTTTTGATAACCTGGGGGTTATTCTTTTTCCTGACACATGGTATCCTAGGTGGCAGGATGATTTGGAGGGAGAGGGATTGGGAGCGACTACATATGGTTATGGCTTAGGATCCAGTAGCTAGCCAACTGCTGATGCAGTGGGGGCTTCCGAAGTTGCTTCAGAAGCCCCTAATGAGGTCGCAGGATAGGTTCTTATGTTTCTTGATCAGATGTTGGGATTTGGATCGTTAGGTGATGGTAATTTGGCTGACGGATTTGTAGATGTCATTTCATATCGATATCTACTTTGTTACTATTCCGCTACCTCATGGGTAGGTGCTACCTTATCCACTGTTAGTTGGGCATGTGGATATTCATCATTGGGCAAAGGTAGAGGGCTCCGATCACTATGGGAAAGACCCCTATGAGGAGGGATATATTAAGATTATAACTATTTTGGACCTAGCCGAGCAAGAAGTGCTGGGTGTGATTGTGAGACTGGTGGGGTCAACATTCCTTAATAGATGCTCAGGGCCCCATATAGCGGTATTGCACCAGCTATAGGTTGGGCACTTCTTCGATTGGGCTCGATTACTACATCGATGGATGTTGTATCACATTACGTAGGTGCAACATGATACACTCAGGATTTTCTACTATGGGAGTTTGCTCTGCAACATTCTGTATGAGCGGGTAGTTATGCTTCATCTAGTTTTAGCTGTACAACTAGGCCCTGCTAGGGACCCATGTATGCACTACTGGGGAGGTGCAATTCTGAGAGCTAGGAGTGGTGAGGTTGGGAATTACTCGATCAACAATGTAGAGGATTGTTTTAACTCCAATCCTTAGTTGATTTTGGAGTTTCCCTATCACAGAGTGGACTTTCGGGGAAATCCAAACATGGGACGTCCTCAGGGTGATCCCTAGGGACCAATAGATATAATTGTTTTTCTACATTTGTATATAGGTGTTTCTTTTCATGTGTCATTATGATATTTTATTTATGATGATGTTGACACCATGCTTGTTTACTTGCAGATGCGGGGTCGTGGGGGCAACCACTAGCCTAATTGGTAGGCCATGATCCGAGGCATATGGGTGTTGTAGTGGATGTCCTTGTTCAACAAATACCAAGGATGGTGAGACCACCAGCTATTCCTTAGGGTGGTCCTGAGCGACTGGAACAATGGCATCGGTTCAAGATTGGTGGGACCTCCAGAGAGTGGCATTGTAGTAGCGGGTGAGGATGTACATTGATGGCACGTGTGTGTTGAGGATGCAGAGGCATGCTTGGTAGCTGCTGAGGTAGAGCTACGAAGCAACCGTGATACCTGGGGTCAGGTGGAGAACCTGACTAGAGGTTTTCCTATTGATGGATGGGATGGCTTAGTAGAGGTCATTGTTGAGACAACGATATCACTAGAGTGGGCACCGACTAGTTTTGCATCATATAGCCATGGCGATGGCTACGTCTGGTCTAATTCTGGCTCCAGATGCAAAGATTGGGCCCTCAAGGAGCTAGATAGATTTGATGGTTCTACTTTTTTAATGAGATTATGTATGTACTAGGGCAAGCACCCATTTATGAGGATTCTCCCCTATATTTTGTTGACTTATTTTTCCTGGTCGTGGGCCAGTGATATCTTTTGTACTCATATATTTTTTTATGTATATAGGAGATCATTGTTTGGCATCTCTCATGAGTGTTGGATGCATCTATACTTCTTGTATATTTCTACATTTGATTTTAGATGTATCTTTTGTTGATGTTTTATGTATCTTGATGGGGATATATATGTGATTCATGCCAGTCTAGGATTTGATTAGCGATGTGATTATCTGTATGATTTTGGTCCCTTGGTATATGTGTAAATGTGATATGATCAAAATATCTAACTAACCTTTGTGCATGCAAATATTTCTGTAAAATGTGTGAATCACGGATGTGAAAGGTCGTGTTTAATTGTGATACAACTAGTTGGCAATCAAGGAATACATTCAGGTCACAAATACCTAGGTGGTGGGCATTGTTGAAGAGACCTGATGCCATCGTACTATGCTTGATTGTTGTTGGTTGACCTAATACAAAGTCCATTAAAGCGATGAGGTGTCTGTTCAAGAGAGTATATGGCCCAGGTTGTAGCAGCGAGGTTTTGCGACCATTGATATGCGTCGTCAGCAAACCCGTGATGATAATCTGGAAAAAGATCCATCTATTGACACGTGATGAGAAAATGATTTTAGAGTAAATTCATGATGAGGTGATCATCATCAAAAAATAAGTCATGGTGCATACATGTCTACTATAGCATTTTATGGATGAAATTTTTTGAGGTATAGACAATTGATGGGATTTTTTAGGCAAGTCCCATCAGGCTCTAACAGTATGTATGCCCCATTGAGGAGGCAATGTTTGATGATGTATCTTCCAAAGGGTTTCAAACTTTCTAGGTCATACTGCTTCTTGGGCAACATCGTAGTGGAGGACTAACAATCCCTTGGTAAATATCTGAGGGGTGATGTTGCGGTCAAATGATGCTTTGACCCTCTTTTGTGGGCTTCATTATTCAGAAGGGATTCCCGTCGGTGTTCATAAATGAGGTCTAGTTGTACCAATATTTGTTCCAAAGGTTTTGTGTTTTATAAAATTTCAATGGTCAAGTGTAAGTTGGGGATCTAACAATTGATGGGAAGTACTGCTTCTATGCCATATACGAGTTGGAAGGGTGTAAATCCTATGCATGACTAGAATTTTTTGTGGTTTTTATACAGGGAGGAGAACACCATATGGTGCCAATTGGTTTTGTGAGTGTTCACCACACACTGTAACATGGTTTTGAGGACCTTATTAACAACTTCTACTTTTCCATTGGACTCGGGGTAGTATGGTGATGCAAACTCGTGAGAGAAACCAAGGTGTTGGGATAGCTTTTGAAAGATATAATTTTCGAAATGTTTACCATGGTCTAACACCAATTCCTTGGGAACACCAAACCATGTTATGACATGGTTGAAGAAAAACCATGCGATAGTTTCGACGGTCTTATTGTATGTGGGCATTGCTTTCGCTCATTTTGTGAAATAGTCTACAAGAACCACAATGTATTTGTGGTTGTTGGATGATGGGGGTTACAGGTCATGAAGTTGATGACCCATTTACAGAATGGGTCAGCCACTATGACTGGATGTAAGGGATCAGGTGGTGCTTGTGCCATATGAGCATATCATTGGCATCAATCACATCATTTGACTTCTTGTATGCAATTTTTGAAGAGGGTGAGCCAAAAATAACCAGCATGAAGGACTTTTTGGGAAATGGTCAATCTTGATAGGTGGTTGCTCCAAGCCCCACTATGAAAATCATTTAAGGCTTGCTCAACTTATTGGTGATTGAGGCATCGACGTAGGATGGTGTTGATACCTCATTGATAGGGGAAATCCCTTAATAGGAGGTAGTGAGGGGCCTCTTGGCATATGCATCTCTAGTCACCACGAGTAAGTTAGGGTTTAAACTTTTGAGTTCATAGAAAGAGGAGGATATCATCATACCAAGGGTCATTTGTGGATACTAAAAATCTATGTTCATCAGAAGAGCTTCATTAACAAGAGAGCCTCTGGTCCTTGTTGGGATGAGTGCTTTTTTGCTCTTAGGGGAGTTAAACTGCAGATCAAACTCTTGTAGAATAACCACCCACCGAGCATATTTTTGGTTCATCATGCGGCGAGTGAGTAGGTACCTCATGGGGTTGATGGCTGCTATCATGGTAGTGGTGTGAAGGATGATGTAATTACAATTTTTTTTGTAAAAAATGTATGAGGGCTAGGCTAGTTTTTTCTTCTGGCTCATACTTCAATGCAGGCATAGAAAAGTTCTTGCTCGTAGAATAAATTACATTTTCCTTGTTGTTTAGTCCATATTGGGCTAATACCCCAACCATGGCTACTTCTAATGCAGATACGTACATGGTATAGTCTTTGTTTTGGTCAAGGGGGCTAATCAAAGGAGCTTGAGATAATGCACCTTTCAAAGTGTCGAATGATTTTTGGGCTTAATCATCCCACTGAAAGGGGATATCTTGACAAAGGCGGCATAGGAAACCTTGCACGCAAGTAGCATAATCAGGTACAAATCATCGTAGGAAACTGGCCTTACCCTACAAGATTTGTAATTGCTTTAATGTTGTTGGTGGAGGTACCTCTTTGATGACTTGGAACTTGAGGGGATCAATTATGATCCCTTGCTAGGAAATGATGAAACCCAGAAGTCTTCTGACATTGACACAAAATACACACTTGAGGGGGTTCAAGCATAGGTTATATTTTCGACATATTTGAAATACTAGGTGGAGGTCCTCAAAATGGTTGGCACATTTTTTGGAACGCACTGTGAGGTAATCCAGATATACGAGGATGAGATGAGCTAGATCATGGAAGATATAGTTCATGGCTTGCTCGAAAGTGGCACCAAAATTTTAAAGACCAAAAGGAATAACTTGGAATGTGAATGTACCCCAAGGGGTGGTGAATGTTGTTTTTTATTGATTTTTGTGGTGAATCTGAATTTTGTTGTACCCATAGAACCAATCCATGAAGGATAAGACTTCATGATTGGTGCAAGCATTGATGACTTGATCAATGAATGGTGTTGGGTAATTATATTTAGGGCATGCTTTGTTTAAATCCATAAAATCAATACAAAAATGAATGGTGCCCTATTTTTTCATGACAGGTACAAGGTTGGAAACCCAAGACGTGTAAGAAATCAGTTAGATAAATCTAGCTTTGTGAAGTTTATCAATATCTTGTTTGATTGTTGCTGCCTTAGAGGGACGTAATTGATGTTGTTTCTGTCAGATGGGATGGGCATCTAGCCATGTGTCAATTTGATGTTCCACTATGGTGGGACTGATACCTAGCATCTCTGAGTAATCCCACACAAAAATATCTTTCTATCCTTGGAATAGGGATGTATATGTGGTTATTTCTCTGGGAGAGCATGTTGCCCCTAGCGAGATCTCTTTGGTCTTTCCAGTTTTGTTTGAAATATTCACATTAATGGTAGGTGAAATGATGAACATGTTCCCTTCCTCAAATGCATCAAGTGCTGGGATGGGATTCTTGAACTAATCAATTTTCAGTGGTGGGAGGAAGTATTTTGATTCAATGGCACAAATGTTGTGGGTCTATGCATTGTTGGGAACAAACGTTTTTTCGGGTAGAAAAAACAAATGATGGTACATGGAATCCCAAGGATATTTGCTTCTAGCAAATTTTCATTTGAATGAAAAAGATTATCTAGGGTTGACTTTGGGTGTGCCAGGTATTGACATTGAGATGTAGACCTAGTGGTGTTGGTTGACAAGCAAGAATATGATTCATTGGTTGAGGCCATAGAACCGAGACAGGTTGATAAAGTGCAGATCAGATGGTTCTGTACTATCAGAGGTGTTACCACTCTTGAGGTGGATTTTATGGTCTTGACACCAAAAAATGATGAGAAGACAACACTAATCATGGTTCCTATGGATGAGGAAATAAATCGTATATGATGTTGCATTTCGTCCACATTGGGTGGTGGAAAAATCTCGGTTATGGGTGGTTGTGGCTATTTGGGAGGAATTTCTTCCATTCTTGTTGGTGTACACAACGCAAAAGTATATTCTTCTATAGGATACTAGCGTTGAGTCCTGAGCTACGGAAATGTGTGTAACATAGGACATGCCTCATTGTTGTGAGTAGTATTGGTACAGATTCCACATATCAGTCTGGAATTAATCGAGTGGATATTGTGGGAAGTGATATTACTCATAGTATGGGATTTTGGGGCCTAGTTATAATATGGAATATCTAATCTTGATTGCTGGTGGTGAGGGGGAATGAAATGACAGGGACCATATATTGTTGATGGTTGTCATTTCTCCTCAAACACAGACATAATGAACCTTGATGCTTCATTCCCGATGGGTGGTGAATGATTTTATGGTTCAGTATCTACTCAGACCAAATCAGAATTCTCCACAATAAATTGCCACATGAATCCTAACAATGGATGGAATTGAGAAAGATGGGCACAATGTCACACATGATGGTTTCCAACACTAATCTGGCAAGTGAGACACCTGTCCCTTAATTTGGTGGTTTAAGTGACGTGGGGAACTAGGTATAATTAGTTGAATGCCCGTAACTCAAGGAATTGGTTTATTAAATGTTCTTGTGTATCACACAAAGAAAAGTGGGTGATGATATGTCATGTGTTTATAGAGGTTTCCTTCATTCATGGTGGGAGGTTGATGGACTTGATGAAGGATAGGAGCAAGAAGCTTCTTCTCCTACAACATAAAAAATATTTTTGGAATTATCCTCTATGGAGAGTAATGGGGTATTAGATTAGATGAGCGCACCTAACGTATCTTGGTATAGAGTAATTTCATGGCAATGATAGATATAATTCCCGTACTATGCGAAGATGGTGCATGCGTGATTCGTGCGTAATTCCATAAGATGCATGGGTATGTTCTTCTTCCTGATGGGGGGAGGGTTTACAGGATCTTTTGGGGCATGTAGTAGAGCTTTGAGCTCTTTCAATTCAAGGAAATTATTGTGGGGTGCCCTATTGTTTCACACAAGGCGCAGGGTTGAGGGACCCTAGAGGAGGGAGTGTTTGAAGCTTGCACCTTTTTACCTTTTTTTGTCCTTTGTCTTTTCCTCAGCTGGTGTCGGTGCATGAACTACTTGTGATGTAGGTGCTACCTGAGTAGGTGATGTATGGGGTGTCGTATTGTCCTCGGGAGGAATAGGAATGACCCCTATTGCAATGAAACCTGTGCTAGCTCATGTGACCTATGGGGCGAAATATTAGGTCGGCATTACAAGAGCGATGTCGAGAAACAAGAGTGTTGCGATGACTTGGTGCGAGAAAATACCAGATGGGGGATATAAGAAGGGCGTATTGGTTATAGAATTAGGCGAGAAGGATGACTTGGTAACAACATCGTTGTTAACATCCAGAACTGGTTCTTGATTTTGGGTGGTGTTTGATGAAGTCATCATGCACATCGGTGCTTTGGTGTTTGGGAAAAGTTCTTATCATGCCTAAGGGTCTCCTAGGAATGTTATTAGGACTGTTGAGGGTTTAAACTAGCCTGGGATGAGCTTAGTGTAAGTAGTAATCAACTCGTGGGAGGATGATACTAAGAGCATCACATCATCCCATGTGGGCAAGATTTCCTTCTCGTAGTATGTGAGTTGATTGATAGTAATGATATTTCCATCATGGGGGAACGTCATTATTCTAAACATCGATGAGGCGACTGCGAGCATCTCATACATATAGTTGCAACCTAGTAGAATATTGTAATTACACTAGGTGTCTAGTATTTCAATGTCTATTAACATAGTTTTTCCAGCCAACTTAACTGGCACACTAGGGTATAGACCAACAGAAGTCGATGGGAACCTGTCATATTCTCTAAGCATAATGTCAAAATTCTTTAGTTTGGGGCATCCTATTTTCTTCCAAACAGATTTGGACATGATACATGTGATAGCCCCTTCATTGACGATGAAACGATGAATGTTGATGTTTTGGACTGAGACTAGCATTTTGAAAGCAATGGTTGATGGTAGATGAAGAGGCTCATAAATATGTATATTATATGGGTCACAATGCCATCCTCCATCTTATTAAATTATCTTTTTCTCACATTTATCTACAAATTTTGTTATATTATGCTTAGTGTGAGTAGTAACGATGTGTTACTATGCCATGTGGCCTAATCTGTGTTAAATGTAGGAATTGGAGCACTTTTGAGATGATTTGAGTGCAAGAACTCGTAGTAGACAAGCAAGACAGGTTCTAGGATATGGAACACCTCCTTAATTCCTCAAATCAGTCAAATATCCCCCACTCTATCTCATTAACACGTTGTCATTGGTAGCCAAGAAGGCCGAGTTCAATGGCAGTCAAGCCCATGCAAGTCAAGGATGAGTTAGATTCACCTATTCTTGAGTTAGGGAGGCAAATATCCCAATTTTCTAGGGAGATGCTGGTAGCTCCATTTTTTTATAAACAAACCAGCTAAGGGACTCATTAGGATTTGAAGTTTTATTGTAGCCAAGAGGCCATTAAGCTAAAACACATTTGAATGTCATCTTTATAATGTATTTGCCAATTTTTGAATGAAAATGAGAAGTCATGTTTTGATCCAGCACTGAGTTGACTCATAGGGTTGAATCTCTTAGGTTAAGGCCCAACCCTAGCAGCAAAGGTTCCTCTCTTGTATCTATAGTCTTAGTCTAGAATGTTAATTAGTTACTGCGATTTATTCATGTTTATTTTAGCTTAAAAGATTGATTGAGTTGTTGGTTTATCCATGCTTCCATTAGCTTAGAGGATAAATTAGTTGTTGTAGTTCAATAGAGTAAAATACATCAAAAACCTTGTGACAGTGACCCCTATCTCATCTCCCTCATGGGATCATGATTAGAGGACCTCACTCTCGCAACCCAAAAACAGAGTTGGATTTCTTATCGATTGCATAGATCAAGTTTTAGCATTAGTTAAATAGTTGTTTATGATTTCTTGGATATATTTACACTTTTCATTTTTCTTCTCCTAATTGTTGTAGCTTAGAATATATTTCAGTTCATAGATCAAGATCTAAGTAGCAGTTAGATTATCTTTTCCAAATTTAGTTCATATTTTCCATGTTGACATAAAGCAATTTGCATATGAAACATAATAAGTGCAGGTGTTATGTCAGGATTGTTGATCTGCAGGAAAGGGCCCTTTCCACCAGCTCCATTTACGTCTTCTCCACCTTCTGTTGATGCATGCCAACCCATGTTCTAAACCTCTATTTTTCAAGTCACTATGAGCTAGCCATCTTAGCTAAATCCGACCTTCTTGAAGTATTGTGCTTGGATAAAGTTAGAGATCACCTTCCCCACACCTCCCAAAGTTGTCATACACCCTTCAAAAACTTCAACTCACCATTCTTACCCTCCAAACCCTCTCAACCAACTTCCTGTAGCATTTCAGGACATCCTCTAGCAGTACAGGACATCCTGTAACTCATCTGTAGCATCCTATTTTGACCCTGTTTTGACCTCCAATGATAGCATATCCTATTTTAGGAGTAATTTCACCCCTCGGCTTGGGCTCCATGACCACAAGTGCCACCTAGACCAGTCCTTTCACTCCTTTTCCCTTCATGCAATATTCAATAACATTATTCCTTTTTTTTTCCAAACTTAGTAATTAGAATTTATTTACTCTAAAAGTGTGAATTAGGTAGACAATGCATGCACTTTTGAATTATGAAATGATAAAGTAATATGATGTTTTCAAGAAACCCTATTACATAGATGATTGAGTGCAAGTTAGCATAGTTTCCTTTCTACAACCTAGCATAAGATTGTATCCTTTCATAGCATTTAAAAGCTGTCAGCTTTGATTTTCTAAGTGTAACAACATTTACTTTCTCTGTACTAGGACTAGACTTCACATTCTACTTTCAATAGTCAGACTCCTTTCAGTTCAGTAGAGGAATGGTCTCGAACCGTAATGATCAAGTGACCCAATTGAGGGTGGCATGAGTAGAATGATGCATCTACTATGTATAAAACATTGTCACCTCTAAGTTTATATGAAACCCAAGGTTGATAAAGTAAAGTTGGTAGCCTTGGGAGTTGCAACACTCTTGTTGCAATACTGAGGCTCATCAGTAGTCATGGAGTAGCTTTGTCCAAATCGAAGATCATTAGGTGAGAATCATATGGGTCTATTGCACCTAAAGTGGAAAGTAAGGCTTTCCATTGGGTTGGGCATGTTTGCAGGACTCCTAATTCTAACATAGCTGACGATGATTGTGCTAATTTTTCAACTATACTGTAGGTATGAGTAGCTTTCAAGTAGTGTCATGAGCACTGTAAAGTTCCTATTGTCACTCACTGCATTATGAGTGTTCAGTTGTCAAAAGTGACAAAGATAAGTGAAGTTTGAAGCCATCTTCCAATCCACAAAAGCACTCAAAGCAAAATCAGACCCTCTCCGTTGCATAATGCTCGGAACAAGAATTCCAACGATATATGGAAGTTCAAAAATGCACTTTTGGATAAGAAGATATGGGCTGTTGAAGTTCAGGGAATCTGTTTCCTTCGAAATGAAGGAGAAGATCTTATCGAAGGTCCGGGAGCAGATCACAAATTGCATATTGGGGG
Organism: Pinus taeda; assembly: GCA_000404065.3. Lineage (NCBI taxonomy): Eukaryota > Viridiplantae > Streptophyta > Pinopsida > Pinales > Pinaceae > Pinus > Pinus taeda. The sequence continues at coordinate 244,447 of APFE030381824.1, read as the reverse complement.
TCCCTAGCAGTAAGGATGCAATTAGAGGTTGGGAGTGAAATTATCAATCAACAATTACCAATATCATGAATCACAATCAGATTTTTATGAAGGCTGCAGCAGGGGAAGGATAGTTCAAAGTTGCGATCAACGACCACCGATATCAGCAATCGCAAATGTCACAGGTCCGAGGTGAATCGGCGGTCGGAGGACCAAGGTACAATATATCGGCAATTGGTGGTCCATGTCCCATATTCTATCGGAAATGGAGGTCCTGGAAGTGATGAATGAGTAGGCGATCAGAGGTTCCAGCGACATGCTATATCGACGGTTGCACATCAAGGTCACATCGCATATCGTCAATCACAAGTATCGGAGGGTGCAACCAAATATAGCTTAATGAAATTGCCAAAGGCTAATAAAATTAAAAATTGCTAAGATTTGGGCCTCTAGTATTAAATATCCAGTGACAGTCGATTACGATTAACAAAGGAAATCAACTGCAAAACCAGAGGAGGATAGGCCTTTTCTCTCTCCTCCAATGGGACGTGTGAAAAAGCATTATTGGTCTTGATAAATCCACTTGGAAGCTAACATCAGCATGACGTGTTGGTACAGAGGGACATGTAGCAGGCTGATATGGCATTTTCAAGGGTCCAAAGAGGGAATATTCGGGTGACACATGTCACCACTCACAAGGTGACATGTGGTAGAGGATAGCATCACATTAGAGCTCTCACAAATCAACGTTTGCAGGTTGAGGCATGTTGTTACATCAAGGATAAAATCCCGATTGCGATCCACCGAGAAAGGTGCTTCGATACAGGGGTTGGTCGCGATCACATGAAGAGTTGAGGAACGAAGGGTCAAGCGCTAAAGGGATATCGCAATTGAAGGTCATAGACATGTTGTGGCTCCAATGTAAAAGTCCTGACTAGAAACTGCAATTGCGATCCACTAAGGAATGTGCTCTGATATTTGGACAAGCACATGGTCACAGCCCTTGGTCATATGAGAAGAAATGAAGAAAGGGTCCAAACCAAAAGGGGGCCAAAGGAGATTGGGACTCATTGTTCTGTGACACTTTTAAGAGTAAAGGTCCTGATGTAGTAATGCTCTGATAGCATTGTACAGAGCTTTAAAGGTAGATGGGTCGGCAGTTGAGATAGTGAATGAAGGCATGGGGAAGTGGCACATCCATATGGGCTAATCCTGTAGAAGCCCCTGCAACAAGAAACAAAGGAATACATGGGGTGCAGAAATGGATTCGACGGCTTCACTACATGTCTGCTGTGAGTAAATGACAACATAGGAGGCTTAGGAAGACTTAACGTCTCAACATGGAGTCCCCTCAGTTGTAAATGTAAAGGAATGCATGGAAAAAATTTCATTCTACTCTATAATAGTAAAACATAGTCAGACCACTCCCAGCTCTGGAATACGAGCGATTCAGACAATTAAGGTGAAAGCGGCAAAAATTGACCGAGCAGCTAGAAGGACACATCATGATGGAGACCTGTCCTGATCAGAGGCCTTCACAAGAATAGCAGAGGGATACTTCCTCCATCATCTTCCATTTTCCTTTTATTTTCATTATTCTAAAATTTATGTCTATTCTCGACAAAGGAATCAAATCCTTGGAAATCATTTTGGGTAGCAGAGCTATTGCAGGATGAGGTAGCTAGTCCATTGGACAGCTAGCGCTTAGCTGAGATCTTTTGTAAATGTTGATTCAAAGCCCCCTCTCCTCTATATGGATAAGGGGGAGAAACACTTAATATAGGTCCCAAAATTATGCACCCATAGTGGTCCAAATTCTATGGTTCCATTTTGGCTCTAATGGCTTTTTCACGAGGGACTTGAGCTGTAGATTGCTGAATGCAAATGGACTGGTGAACGAAACTCATTTTGAATATTAATGAAACTCTTTGGTGATTCCAATCATGGCAATGCGCAATATGTTTTCCCCTCTGTAATCTCATTCCTTATATGTTTTTATTTCTCTAAAATATTGTGACGAAGTTGTCGGTTTCTCCCTTGTTCATGACTGTATATTTGTTACCAAGTAGCAAAAGCACCTGTGTTAGCTACAGATTTATTTAAGTACCTGTAATGTGTGCATAGTTTCTTGAGATTTTGGATACAACTGTGCCCATGAGTATATGGCTTGAAACTCAAACTAGCGTCCCACTCCTGTCCCTCTTTCATCTCCTCCCTCTTCCATATTTCTGCTGGAACATCGTGGCTTAGTATTATGCATTGTAATCAGCCCTACACATCGATTTCCCCCTCCTTTTCCTCCTCTCCACTTTACTGTAACGTCAATATTAAGTTACCTATTGTTGTGTGTGTCGACCACTAGAACCAGGCATTTCTCTCTGAGATTGGCTCGATTCACCCTGTGAGCATTCAGATCCATGTGTTGGCTTGAGTTTACCTTAATGACAGACTATTGAACTAAGCCCCCCTTTATTCATTTTTTATTACGTGACAATTAGAGTGCACTGAAAGCCCCCCTTGAAAAGCTTCCATGCACTCATCTATATAAGATGTCCTAGGCATTGGTCTACAATCAACCCAGAGGTCGTCTCTAGGAAGATTTCTATGTCTCCCGAAGCACTTATGCTACAGGTGCCATTTGAAGTGACAACATATTTCTGTCACTGTTGTTGAGGAATGGATTAGAATATTTTTCCCTGGATACGAAAAATCTTTGCATTCCCTCTGTTAGATGAGAAAGGGAAGTGTGGGTTGAGGATCTCTCACCTTGGTGACTCCATTGTTTCATTTTATGGTAAACATCCTGGCGACTCCACTATTCATTTCTCTATTTGATCATCTTGGCTCTCAAGAAGCCTCATACTCACTCTGATGCTAAAGCAACTAAAAACTTTCCATACCTTTGTAGAATTGAGGCTTCTGTGATCCATCATAGTTATAAGAAGAGCTTCGGCGTAAATCACATAAAAAAGACCTTTGTCGACGCGTTTCGAACCAACTAGTGTGGTTCATCATTAGGACAAGTTGAAGAAACACATCTGGCCTAGCATGTTAAATAGACTGAGCAGAGACTCCAACGGCTAAGTAAAGTAGCCGTTACTTAGCCGTTGGAGTCTCTGCTCAGTCTATTTAACATGCTAGGCCAGATGTGTTTCTTCAACTTGTCCTGACAATGAACCACACTAGTTGGTTCGAAACATGTCGACAAAGGTCTTTTTTATGTGATTTACGCCGAAGCTCTTCTTATAACTTTCCATACCTTTGAACCTGAGATCACCCATCTAGGAAGGTTTTAGAAATGGCCATTCCTGCATTCTTGGCCAACCGATTTGCCCCACTAAATTTTTCTTCTATTGATGGTTATCCCAATCATGTCCCTTCTTTTCATGAATGGAATACCTATTTTCCTAGATTCAGTGGGAACACAGATCGAAGGCCTGATTAGCACCATAAATATTTTCATGAATGCATGGAGCAACAGGGGATTATTTTTGAAGATGCGCAAATGAAATTGTTCATGTACTCTTTAGAAGAAGATTTTAGATTTTGGGATAGAACAATACCTCGTGGCAGCATATCCTCCTTAAAATGTTTTCAACATTCCATCATTATTGCAAAGGATTATATCCACCTAATGCTTTGTTTGAAGATTGTTGCACACGTTTTAATGTTGAAAATATCCCTGAGGGTAATGACCCTACTGAAGATGTTTGTGGAGCTCCGCTCCAAGAAAACATCTACTCGCATCAAGAAGCATCACTAAATGAGTAGGAAAGAGAAAAAGGAAACAACGTCAAGCTGCAAATAAACCCTTAGAGATCTTATTCAGTCAAATTTGATGTTTCTCCTTCTTATGATGTATATAACTTAGATGGAGAGTCAAGTGATGTAGAGCCACGACACTCCCAGTCATGGGAAGTAGCACAAGAAGAGGAGGCCCATTAGGAGGTAAGAAAAGAGGCCCCAGTTTACAATGCTCATCCTTCACCTGGAGAACAAGATCAAGAACCTCCTCTGTTTATGATTCATATCATTCAGAGGAGGGTGATGGTCAAGAATTGTCAAATGGATCCATTTACCAACAAGTGGGGAGAAAGCTTCCAACAACAAGTTTTTCTTTAAAGATCTAAATCTAAGGAACCAAACAATATTTGCAGCTGCCCTAATTGAGAAGACATTGGTTGGCAGACTATTTATGAAAAATATGCAACTACAAAATTTCCTTTTTAATTCTATGACCCTGTAGCTGAGTACATGGTGACATTCTTAAGTCAGCAACGGAGGTTGTTTCTAGAGCATGCATCAAGCTTCTCATTTGCGGATTTTTCATGATGCGTGATTATTTTAATTTTTAAATTTCAGTAGCATGGAGGGATAAGGTCCAGTACTCTAATTCTGGTCTAGCTCCATTGGAGGGTTGAAATCACTTAGGTGAATCGATCCCTATATAAGTAGGAGTTGTATATAAATAAGCTCACTAGTTGAGCATTTACTTTCCATTTCGTAGAAAAAAATTTCTACATTTTGGTTTTATGAGGAAAGGACTCTCTGCGAAGAGAGTTTCATGGATATTTTATGGTTATATAAGATTCATTATATTCTTAACTCCATGTCCAAGGGTGAAGGCTACTGGTCTACAGGTTCTCAACACCTTTCCAGCAAGGCACTGTCCCCAGTTGGAGCCAATGTTGTCACTCACTGCATTATGAGTGTTCAGTTGTCCAAAGTACCAAAGAGCAGTGAAGTTTGAAGCCATCTTAGAAGCCACAGAGGCACTCAAAGACAAATCAGACCCTCTCCATTGCATAGTTCTTGGAACGCGATTTCCAATGGTATATGGAAATCCAAGAATGGACTTATGGATCAGAAGATATGGCCTATTGAAGTTCAAGGGTTTTGTTTCCTTTGAAATAAAGAAGAAGAGCTTATCAGAGGTCCAGGAGAAGATAAAAAATCACATATTGGGAGTCCCTGGCAGCAAAGAGGCAATCAGAGGTTGGGAGTGAAACTAGCGATCAACGGTTGCCGATATCACAAAGTGCAATTGGAGTTTTATGAAAGTCGTAGTAGGGGAAGGACAGATAAAACTTGTGATTAGCGATCGCCGATATCGGAAATCACAAATGTCAAAGGTTTGGGGAGAATCGGCGATTGTGATTTAATTGTATGCTAAATCCTTGTCATTTAATTTGTCAACTCAGGGGTTTCGTAAACTTAGAAGCAAACCAAAATATATGGGACCTCAAATGAAACTGGTGTAGGAAGTTTGTTTTGAATGGAAATGCATATGACCAATCTAAACTATTCTGAAAATAAAGGATTCAGATCTATTTTATGAAAGCATAAAAATGTTTGATCAATGGAATTAGTTTACTTTAGAAGATAGAGAAGAGTCTCGTGTTCAAGAGTCCTGGTTTTCCTTCTACAATCTTTCTATAATAACATTTCCAAACATTTAAGAAAGCATGAAAGAAAGTATATAAATGAAAGCAAGTAAATATTGTTTTCGGTTCAGTTCTTAGCTCATGGAGAAGAGTCACCTAACTTAGGAGGACCTGAATGTCCTTCTCACATAAAAACTAGCTACTGAAAGGAAATCAATCTTCACATAAATGTAATCTAGGAAAGCATATAATAATTCAAAGTAAATCTTGTTTTAGTTCAATCTAGCTCATAGAGAAGAGGCTCCTAACTTAGGAGTTCTTGGTTGTCCTTCTCAGATAAAAACTATCTACTGAGAGGAGATCAATCTTCACACAACAAAACATGGTGATAGCATGAATTCATACTGAAATTATCTCAAAGTATTTACAACAAATAAATAAGATGAACATCCAGAATTGAAACTAGTAAATTCACAACTATGAACATTACTTTACAACAAAGTGTACTTATCTTAGTATGGGGATCCTTCCATTCCTCAATGAGCACACATGAACAAATATCACACCTTGAGAATCAAACAACACTCATAACTCATGATTTGGAGAAAATGATATTATTCATGTTGAATGAACAATCATAAATATGATGCTAATGAATAACTGACAATTGTTCACCTTCCTTTGAAGGATGCTCCTCTTATTTATACATGAATTAGGGATATCTACTCAATAAATGTAGGTCCCTTAAATATCTACTAGATCCATACTTGTCTCAACTTATCCCTAAATACTACATACAAATCCCATGACACATCAAGATCTTTGTGATCTTTCTCCTTGGAATATAGTCCACCTCTTAAGTTGAAATTCGAATTTGATCTTGGGAGGCCACATAAGGGTGTCTTGTAAGCTTCCAAATGATCTACACATGCCATCCAACTCAAGCCAATTTTAGGTATAAGAAAATACATGTTATTTCTCTAACTTTTAATCATAAATTCACTCTAAATACATGAAATTAATAACTTTGGAAAATGTAAATGTGAACTCATGTAGTAATGATAATGTAGGTTTATGTAATGATAATGTAATGGAATGAGGTGACAAAATGAGGATAAAGGTGAAAAATAGTGAAAGTGAATGTCAATTTTGGTGGCCCAACATACCCCCCAACTTAAGTTATTGCATGTCCTCATGCAATCTATTGCATTGATTCACTTAATCATGATTTAATATTTTTTCATTGTCTTTCTTTTATATCGACTTTGGCTGATATCGATTTTTTAACTTCACATAATTTTTTTTTCTTTGACAACTTTGTTATTTTTGCAAAGTGTTCTTTCTGAAAAAAAATTGATTGCAACATATTAGTTTGGTTGGTTCTTGTGTGACAACCAAAATTTGATTAGTATTGGTTCTTGTGTAACAATACTTTTGTTGTTTTTGTGTTGCATCAAAACACTTTTAAAACATTTAATCAACCATTCATTCTTCGATCATTATTTGCAAAACATGTAATGTTTGAAATAGTAGTTGTTTGGAAAAAGGATGTTGGTTAGTATGACATGTGCATAAAGGACATATATGACATATGAAAGGTGATAATGGAGTATGAATGTGAATATAAGGTATGAACATGAACATGGTGAAGTATTTTCCAAAAATTATAATTTCAATATTAAAGGAATGATATGATAAAAAGCTAGAAAAGAACATACTTTTACTTACCTAAGTGGACAAACTGTGTATATGTAGAAAATTGTAGCTCCTGCTGCTGAATCATGGAATGAAGAATACAAGAATGTGATATGTATCTTGGTTGCATACATGATGGATGAAGTCATGAATGCGGATCCTTTATTACTGCTACTGAATCTGTTCCAAAGTACAAAATACTATTGAATCTGCTTATGAATCATATAGTCTTCATGTCGTTCCATATCGTGGCACAATTATTTCCATGTGAATAAATGTGTCGACGTCGAACATGGAAAGAAGTCATTGGATTACCGACCATTGATGAATGTCATTAACCAATGTGAGACAAACTCACCATTAATGTAAATGAGTGCCAAGGTACCCAAGTACATCTTGTGAAGTACGAATAAATGAGCTGATGTCGAGCCACTTGCAAGATCCAACAAACAAGGGACATTAATGTATTCCCATTGTTCGTTGGTTAGAAGACTTTCCATTAGGGCATGCAAGCCTTAAGGTACTAATAATGACTCTAGTATTTGTCCCAGATAAGGTAGTGAGGTTGATGGGTCAAGACTTGTTGAAAGGTGGGCCTTAAGGAATCCCACATCAGTCAATGTGAGTTTGTACAAAATGATTGGTAGGACTATAGACACAATATGTTATCGTCAAACAGTTTTTATGGCAAGGAAATCAAGGTAATGTAGAGAGATGGATGGTTTATTCATGAGGAAAAAATATGAACTGAAAAAAAGGTGAAAATGTATGCGACTCAAAAAAGTAGACATGTATGAAGTCATGATGGATAAGACAATGAACCAGTGGAATTTAACATGGATGACTAATGAGGCTTTGAAGGATAAGTGTGGGTAACATATCATGACACAAAAGATTTATGTGTAGTGACAAGTGTCACAACATATGTAATTAGCTCCTTCAAGGTTTCAATGATGAATGTGATTTTTGGAGATCACATATGCAAGGACTTGGATCGTGGTGCACATGTAAAAGCTCAGTACAAATCCTGCACAAAAACCGTGAGAGATATTTGAAGGACATAAATTGCAAATATAAATTCTAGCAAAAAAAAAAAAAATTACCTGTTACCTTTGCGCGCTAGTTCCTTTGAAGTAACTCCAAAAAGACAAGTTATCATAAAATGTTTTCAAAAGTTATGAAATGTCCATTTGCAAAAATTTAAAAATTTTCTTTTTTTTTAATCGATTTAAAATATGAAAATTTTATTTACTATTCTTTGAAACCATATAATGCAGAAAGAGAGGAATCATTGTAAGCGAAAGTTTTATGGTAGAATGAGAAGGCTCATTATAAGCCCAAGATTGAGGACAAAATACAAGAAGCTTTGTTAGTTGAACAAACGCTGCAAAAGATATTGTTGTATCACAATCTATCCCGATACAACAAAATATAACACCAAAACAATAATTTTTGAAAAGATAATCTTTCTAAAGATGGAGATCAGAATAGTCGATGGGAGTAAAATAGAGTTGTTTGTGATTTAGATCATAGACAATGTGGAAATTCTGTTGTTGAATATATCCAAAAATTGGTAATCCACTTTTATGCCTGGTAGATTTGAACGCAGGGCATTGTAACCCATTACTAAAATTTTGATTACTCATGAAAACATTCTTTGGGGGCAGATCGAATGGCGTGACTCCTTTCAAGTGAAAATGAACAGTCGGAATTTCAATGTTAACATTGGCAAATTCAAGTCCATACAGTCTTCTTGTGAATATAAATCAATGCTGAACGCTGCTATTTTTTTTTCAGGTAGGGAAGGGATCTCTGTTGGAAAATCACACTATAATCGTATTATACATTATACAGTCACATTAAAGCCTTTATCGGAATGAGCCAACATTTTCCGAAATGCGCCAGCAACAACTACGTCGCAAGAATCGAACGTGGTCCGAGGTGCGTGAAACCGACTTCCCCTACCAATAAGCCATGCACCTCAAATGCAAATGTTGAGGTGCAAATGGTGAACGCTGCTACTGGGCAAATAAGTACCCACAATCCACAATTTTCCAAGCAATGAGAGCAAAAGCCTGATTTTAGCATGAGGAATTGGCACGATAGTTTCCATACTTTACTAACAGAAACCTAATTTTCCTCACTGGCCAGATCAACTTCACCTACATAGCCGATTGTCCATTGAATTCTAGAGTTTGAGATTTCTTATGCTGGAGAAATCAAAATTCTAGATCAAAATAAGCCGCAATAGAATGATAGATGGAGAATGATGCTATTTCTGCTGGATTTTCGCCTCATTCCCGAGATTTTCTCTGTGATTGAGCCCACGATTTACCAAAAGAGTGGATCTGGCCAAATTCACTAGCCCAAATTTTTTTATTTTAATTCAAACTGTCCATCTTCCCCGAGCTCGATCGCTTGGTTGAATATCACAGAGATTTTGTTTATTATTGTAGGTTTATTTCAATTTAAATTCATGTGTTTGTTTTTCAAAGAATTCTCCCACTGAATTATATCAAATTTTAACCATTGCAATCGAGCTCGGATGGCAGTTTGATTTTACTTGCAGGTTGGAACAACACAGAAGCCCCGAGCATGGACTAGACAGTGCACTTGTACTTTCACCAACGACATTGTTTTGACCATCGCCAAACAACTATGTGACCTTCATTGAATTGCAATGTGGGTTTTCTTTTAATTTATTTGATGTTAGTGTTTTTTTCGAAATGCATGATTCCTTTTGGTGGTTTTATTTTATTGTTATATGTAATGCATCATGGATTTTTGGTTTGGCTTCGTTTATTTGCTTTTTATATTATATATATTATATGATATAGTATCTCATTGGTTTTGTTTTTGTTTTTATGGTTTAATGTTTTGTTTTAGTTGTTTTGTTTTTGTTTTTTTTTTTATTATTATATTAATTTTATGTTTATTTTATGATTTATTATATTGTGTGTTGCTTTTTAAATTGTAATTTTTAATTTCTTTTTTTTTTTTTTTTTTTAATTTTATTTTATGTTTTGTTATTTCTGTTTTTTTTAAAATTAAAATTAAAAAATAATTCTATTCTTTTTTTTCTTTTTTAATTTTAAAAAGAATTTGAATTTATTCTAATTTTATTTTTTTTTTTATTAAAATCCAAAATATTTTAAAAAGAAATTGAATTTAATTTTAATTTTTTATATGTTGTTTTTTAAAAATCAAAATCTAAAAATAATTTAAATTTTATTCTAAGGCTAAAACAATCTAAAATTTTATTGTTTTAGGATGAATTTTTTTAGCAAATGGAGACAAGCATATTGCAAACTTTGAAAACATTTATAGACATCCTACTTTCTGATCCTCGAGATCATGCAAAGACATAGGACAAGAGCATACTTATTCGAAACAGAAAATGTCATCCTACCTACTCTATGCTAATTGGAAATTACAAACTATTATGTGTAATTAAATTTCCAATGTAACCATTCATGTAATATTAGTAAAAATATATTCATTTTCAATTTTGCAATTTTAAAATGAAAATATACAAGGGTGATCGAATCTAGTTTTTGTGAGTGTGATTTATTGAAATGAGAACAAAAGTGAAATTGATGTAACCTCATACTTGTTTGAAACCATGGAAACCACCTTTTGATAAGGCTTTCATAGGCCTAATTTCCACTCTGATTCAGATCATGTTGCAACTTCTCTTTGTCTTTCTCAATCTTCTATTCAAATAATTGTTCATCATCAGAGGTATACGATTCTTTGAATGTTAATTCATTGTTTTCTTCTAGAGGAGTAGTTAAGCTTTTGGCTACTATCAAGATCTCTTCTTCACAAAAAGAGGAGATTTTGACTCTTCCTAGGATCTGAGTGAGTTGTTCCAAACTTATACTCATCGTTCTTCCATATATACATATGGATTTTTATTGTGTGTGTTTTTGTTTTTTTTTAGTGAATGGGAGGTTTTGATTTGTGTTCTATTTCTATGTTTTGTATATGAGAATGAACTTAAATGAAAATGCCTAAATACAATTAACCATAAATAAAAATAATCCTAAATGAAAAATGCTTCCTAAACAATCCTCCTAACTAGCTTACATCTAAGTTTTCTTCCTTGGAAAAGGCCAAAATGTTGAATGACTTAATTGTACGCTAAATCCCTGCCATTTAATTTGTCAACTTGGGGGTTACGTAAACTTAGAAGAAAATGAAAATATATGGGACCTCAGATGAAATTGGAGTAGGAAGTTTGTTTAGAATAGAAATGCATATTACAAATCTAAACTATTTTGAAAATAAAGAATTCAGATCTATTTCATGAAAGCATAAAAATGTTTAATCAATGGAATTAGTTTACTTTAGAAGATAGAGAAGAGTCTCTTGTTCAAGAGTCCTGGTTGTCCATATACAATCTTTCTATAATAACATTTCCAAACATCTAAGAAAGCAGGAAAGAAACCATATAAATGAAAACAAGTAAATATTGTTTTCAGTTCAGTTCTTAACTCATGGAGAAGAGTCTACTAACTTAGGAGAACCTGATTATCCTTCTCACATAAAAACTAGCTACTGAAAGGAAATCAATCTTCACATAAATGTAATATAGGAAAGCATATAAGAAATTAAATCTTGTTTCAGTGCAGTCTAGCTCATGGAGAGGAGGCTCCTAACTTAGGAGTTCCTAGTTGTCCTTCTCACATAAAAACTAGCTACTGAAAGGAGATCAATCTTCAAACAACAAAACATGGCCATAACATGAATTCATACTGAAATTATCTACAAGTATTTACAGCAAAGAAATAAGATGAACATCCAAAATTGAAACTAGTATATTCACAACTATGAACATTACTCTACAACAAAGTGTACTTATCTTAGTATGGGTATCCTTCCATTCCTCAATGAGCACACATGAACAACTATTACACCTTAAGAATCAAACAACGCTCATAATTCATGATTTGGAGAAAATGATATTATTCATGCTGAATGAACAATCATAAATCTTATGCTAATGAATAACTGACAATTATCCACCTTCCTTTGAAGGATGCTCCTCTTATTTATACATGAATTAAGGATATCTACTCAATAAATGTAGATCCCTTAAATATCTACTAGATCCATACTTGTCTCAACTTATTCCTAAATACTAGATACAAATCCCATTACACATCAAGATCTCCATGATCTTTCTCCTTGGAATATGGTCCACCTCTTGAGTTGAAATTCGAATTTGATCTTGGGATGCCACATAAGGGTGCCTTGGAAGCTTCCAAATGATCTAAACATGACATCAAACTCAAGCCACTTTTAGGTATAAGCAAATACATGTTATTTCTCTAACTTTTAATCATAAATTCACTCTAAATACATGAAATTATTAACTTGGAAAATGTAAATGTGAAGTCATGTAGCAATGATAATGTAGGTTTATGTAATGATAATGTAATAGAATGAGGTGACAAAATGAGGATAAAGGAGAAAAATAGTGAAAGTGAATGTTAATTTTGGTCGCTCAACTATACAGTATATCAACAATCGGTGGTCCATGGCCCATATTCTATCGGCAATTGAAGGTCGTGGCAATGACGGATTAGTAGGCGATCATAGGTTCCAACGACATGCTATATCGGCAATTGCACATTAGGGTCACATCACATATCGGAGATCGCAACTATCGGAGGGTGCAATGAAATACGACATCATCAAACTGTCGAAGGATGATAACATTAAAATCATTGAGATTCGAGCCTCTAGTGTTAAAGTGTTGATGAAGGCTGATTGTGATTAACAAAGGAAATTAGTTGCAAAACCAGAGAAGGATGGGTCTTTTCTCTCTCCTCCAACATGACGTGCGACAGAATATTATTGGTCTCAAAAAATCCACTTGGCAGCTAATGTCAGCATGACGTGGTGGTATGGAGGGACTTGTGGCAGGCTAATCTAGAATTTTCAAGGGTCCAAAGAGGGCATATCCGGGTGACATGTGTCACCACTCACAATGTGACATGTGGCAGAGGATGGCATCACATTGGAGCTCTTGCAAATCACTGTTTGCAGGTTGAGGCATTTTGTTACATCAAGGTTAAAACCCCGATTTCGATCCACTGAGAAAGGAACTTCGGTACATGGTTGGCTCACAATCACATGAAGAGTCGAGGAACCAAGGACCAAGTGCTAAAGGGATATTGATCGGAGGTCGCAAACATGTTGCAGCTCCAATGTAAAATTATCGACTAGAAACCTCGATTGCGATCCGCCAAGGAAATTGCTCCAATATTCGGCTAAGCACCTGGTCACAACCCTCGGTCTTATGGGGAGAAATGCAGAAAGGGACTAAACCGAAAGGGGGCCAAAGGAGATTGGGACTCACTGCTTTGTGATGCTTTTAAGAGTAAAGGTCTTGATGTGGTAACGCTCTGATAGCATTGTACAGATATTTAAAGGGGGAGGGGTGAACAACTAAGGTATTGAATGAAGGCATGGGGCAGTTGCAGATCGATATGGGCTAATCCTATAAAATCCCCTGCAACAAGAAACAAAGGACTACATGGGCAGTAGAAATGGATTCAACGGCTTCACTGCACGTTTGTTGTGAGTAAATGACAATATGGGAGGCTAAAGAAGACTTAACACCTCGGCATGGAGCCCCACTCATTTGTAAATGTAAAGGATTTCCCCATGGGGGATTCACTGGGGGAGAAATACCATACCATGTGGGTTCATAATGGGGGATATATATTGAGGAAAAAATGACATAATATATTGGGGGATATATAGGGGGTCAAGGTTTTTTATATTGATGGGTATAAAAAATGGAGCTTAAAGTTAATGAAAAAATATAAATGGGTATAAAAAAGGTTAATGAAAAAATGGATACCTACAATATCTAATGAAAGTAGAGGTTTTTTAAATTGGGAAGGTGTATTGGGTTTGTATTGGTAGGGGGTTAAACAATGTGATTTTTAGACGTATTTTCCAATATGTAGTCAAATTAGGAGTATTGTTTAGTATGCCACAATCGCACGTGATGTATCATAGGTTCACTAAGTGAAGCCCCTGTGCACTTCCCAGAAAAACTCTTCTTCTACTGTATAACAGACAAACATAATGGGACCACTCCTAGCTCTGGAAGATGAGCGATTCAGGTAGTTAATGCGAAAGTGACAAAAATCGAGAGAGCAGTTAGAAGGACACATCATGGCAGAGACATGGCCTAATCAGGGGCCTTCACAGGAACAATAGAGGGATACTTTCTCCATCATCTTATGTTTTCATTTTCTTTTCATTATTCTATAATTTTTGTCTCTTTTCAAGAAAGGAATCAAATCCTTGGAAATCATTTTGCACAACAGAGCTATTGCAAGCCAAGGCAACTAGTCCATTGGACAACTAGTCCTTGGCTGAGATATTTTGTAAATTTTGATTCAAATCCCCCCTTCTCTATATAAATAAGGGGGAGAAACACTTAATAGAGGTTTTAGAATTCTGCACCCACTGTGGTCCAAATTATTTGGTTCCATTTTGGTTATAATGGCTTGTTCACGAGTGCTTTGAGCTGTATATTATTGAATGTAAATGGATTGGTGAACATAACTCATTTTGAATATTAATGAAACTCTTTGGTGATTCCAATCATGTAAATGTGTAGTATTTTTTCCCCTTTGTAATATCATTCCATATATGTTTTTATTTCTCTAAAATAGTGTGACGAAGCTGTCAGTTTCTCCCTTGTTCATGATTGTATATTTGTTACAAAGTAGAAAAAGTACCTATGTTAGCTACAGATTTACTTAAGTACCTGTAATGTGAACATATTTTCTTGAGATTTTGGATACAAATGTGCCCATGAGTATATGGCATAAAACCTAGACTAGAGTCCTACTCCTGCTGCTCTTTCATCTCTTCCCTCTTCCATATTTCTGCTGGAACATCATGGCTTAGTATTTTGCATTGTAGTTAGTCCTACACACCGATTTCCCCCCTCCTTTTCCTCTTCTCCACTTTACTACAATTTCAAATTAAGTTGCCTGTTGTTGTGTGCGTCGGCCACCAGAACCAAACATTTTTCTTTGAGGTTGGCCTAATTCACCCCTTGAGCATTCTGATCCATGTGTTGGCTTGCGTTTACCTTAATGATAGACTATTGAACGAATCCACCCTTTATCCATTTTTTACTACATGAAAATTGGAATGCACCAAAAGCCACTCTTGAAAATATTCCATGCGCTCCTCTATCTAAGATGTCCTAGAAACTGGTCTACAATCAACATAGAGGTTGTCTCTAGAAAGCTTTCTATGTCTCTCGAAGCACTTGTGCTACGAGTGTCATTTTAAGTGACAATAGGTCCTTTGAGGATTGTAGGCATAGATTCTACAGAAGATCGAGGGATGGTCAATGACCCTATAGGTATTTCCGTAGCCGAGGTGGATGGATTGTGATTTGGGGGATCTTCATAACTTTGCTTCCAAGTTTTTAGGAGGGTATTCTCTCTTTTCATGAAAATATCCATTACCATTACTCCTGAGTTGATTAGTAGGTTGACGACACTTCCCCTAGGGGCCCAATGGAGAAAATAAGGCAAGTCCAGTTGTGCCCTTACTAAGAAGAATTTCTTCGGTGATGATGAAAAACCAAATGAAGATAAAAATGAAGTCAAAATGGAGAGCCCCCTTATCCCTTGGATGAGGTGACCTACCACATCCTTAAGTTCATTTCTTGTGAAGGATTATTGAGTGTAGTTTATGGATACCAGTTCAGACTGCACCATGAACTGAGATTTCAAGAAAGATTGCCCATAGCCCAAATACTTAGTGTGCCTTATTTCCTCCTACAATCCATCATGGAAATGAGTTAGAAGGTGAAAGAGGGCAAGAAAAAACACTTAGGACACAATGGCCTCATAAAACTAATAGTGGAATATGCTTTGAATAATTTAAGGGTTCCTGTCCTCTGGTCCACATTCAGATATGGACAAGGAAGGCTTCCTTGAAACTGAGGTCCTTGAACTTGGGGGAGAAGAAGAAGAAGAAGAAGCAAAAGCAAAATAAGAAGAGGGGGAAGAGGCAGAAGCAGAAGAGGAATAATAGACAAAGGCAGAGAAAAAAGAGGAAGAACCATAGAAAAAGGAAGAGTTGGAGGAAGAACATCAGGAAGAAGAAGAGAAGGAGGAGCGGGAAGAACCAAGTCTAGAGAAAACCACTCCACCTAGAAAAGAGGAGGTACCCCCAGAGAAGATAAGTTTGTCTCCTGAGAACCCTTAAAAGGAGGTAGTTGCTGTCCTAACCTCCTTGAGCACACCAATCAAACCTAAGAAGAAAAGGCAGAGAAAAACTCCCCTCTACTTCAAAACAATGAAAAGCACTAGGAATAAATAGGGGAAGCCTTAAACTCCCACAAAGACCACTATTATAATTTAGGAATCACCAAGTAAATGAGAGGACCTAGAGCCCATTGAGATGAAAGTTGAGAAAATTACATCTTCCGAAGCCATCTCAAAGACTCTCGTCACCTATGTAAGAAAGCCTATCACCTAGTCAACCTCCTTTAAGCAACCCAAGGCACCTATCACAGTACAAAAAAAGGGGAAAGGCCTGCTACAAGAAACACAGAGCCTGCTACGAGAAACAAAAACAGTTCTATAGGAAGAATACAAGGGGTAGAAAGAGGTAAAAGAGGCAACAAAACAGTTATAAGAGGGTGTTACACATAATTTTGTCACTGTCCCTATACTCCCCGTCCATGATCTTGGAGGACATCTATAGTGAACCCTACATGTTTTCCCATCATGAAGAAACCCCCAGTAAGTAGAATAATTCCCCTTTACATCATTTCCCAAGAATCTTCCTTTTACCCCAGTTTACAAGACCAATGCTACTAACTAGTTTCCTCCTTGTGCCAATTTGCAGAGATTAAGACCGGGACTTGCGTCGTATGGTGCTAGTGAGCCTTTTCTCAGTCACACTAATCCTCTTTTGGCAAGTTTTTTAATTATAGAGTCGAATATTCCAGGTCTAGAAGATTCGTAATGGAAATCTGGTAAATATTTGGGCTGGATGGAGCTGAGGAAGTCAATTTGGGCTCATTTCCCCTATTAGGATGGAACCAACAAAAGAGATAAGTCCTTCTCCCATGATAAGAGGAACCATCTCCCCTCTATCCAAGCTATATAAACCCCTCCTTTTACAAGCTTCACTAGTTTTTCAGTATTAGTATTTTTGGAGCTTGAATAGTCAGCAGGACATCTATAGCTTATAGCTTTCTAGTGTATGTTTGAGGGAGAAGAGTGTGTTTGGTTTGGTTTGAGACTAAAGGGAAGAGGCCTTAAAATTTCCATTGTTGGGGCTATCCATGAGATGCTAGCAAAGGTGTGGGAACCCGAATACGTCAGAGGAGACCAACAATGTCAGGGAACTGGTTGTAATCTCTTTCTGAACTTATATGAATACAACTATTGATTGATTTCCTACATTGAAGTGTTACCTTACATTTGATGGCTTAATGTTCCTTGACCTATTAAGTAGGATGAATCAAATTTGTATGCTATCACGTTTTTTGTTGTTGTTTGTTTTCTTGCTTCAGGTATTCGAAGGAAGGAAACGAAAAGTAGTTGGAGTAAGGAAGCAGGATCATCACCAAGCGGAATAGTGTTCTAAGAGGGAGGCCATCTTATTTGATTCTAGCATAAGGAAGTTTTCCATATATTATTTGTTTGTGGGTAGAACCGCTCTCTTGGGCTAGACAAATTTTTTACGTCAGCATTGAGAATTTACCTGCACCACAAATTGACGACTCCATTGGGGATCTAATCCTTATGTTTTATTGATTTTCATTTTATGGTTTTGTGTGAACTTTTCTAGTATCACCATTTCCCTTTAGTGTTCTCTACTTTTCCTGGTTTATTGCTCTGAGACTAAAATTTACAGTGGCAATTTTGGTTTTAGCCTTTGAATTTTTTTTATTTTTTTCCTCGAATCCTTGGTTAGCACGTTTATTTTTCTGACATTCGCGTTGATCAATGCGAGTTTCTCAAAAAATAGTCACGCCGACCCCCTTCTGGTGCTTGTTGTCAGTTAGGAAATCATGTTGATTCTTGTAGGTGAAGATCAGGGTTTCCGCTAGATCATAACCAGTGTGTCTTGCCCTTCTGATTTCTCTCTTTTAGCTTGTTTTGACTGTGTTCTCCCTGAAATGAAAGCTCTATAGCTTGGTTTATATGCTTGTTTGGTTTTCCTTTTCTTCACTTGGTTTCTTGAGTTCTCAGATGGTTTGTAGCCCTAGGGAATCTAGGTTGTCATCTATTCACCTAATTGTGTGCTCAACAAGTCAAGAATGATAGTTAATTTGCTCCTTGCATTTCATTTATTAGTCCTTTTGTTGCTTTGATTTCCATTTAACAAGTTTGAAAAGTTTCGTTTGTCAATTGAGAATCTCTTTTTGAGCATAGATCACATTGCCCATCTTGTTTTTGGTTTAGTCTTTGCATCATTAGTTTGGAAGGAATTATGTTTTGTGCTTTGCATTTGCTTAAGGTTGATTGTATTTGAAAAAATTTCATTGAAGTGTTTGTGAAAGATTCATTTTCTCAATTCATTGAAGAATACATAATTCTAGTTTGTTGAATCAATATGTTACATTAGTTAGCATAATTGAATACTAGAGTTGCATCATCATTTGCATTGGAAAAGAAAGGAATTATGTTCACTAGTGAAAGGACTCACTGAAATGCGCTTAATAGGAAAGATAGAAATTGGAAAGAGTTTTTCATCATTTTGTTTTCAAAAAGAGAAATAGTGAAATGGTCATTTTTATTTCAATTGCTTGTTTGTTGCATTGAGTGTGGTTTCTACTCTCATTAGTGTAAACAATTCATCAAATTGAAAGGGTCTTGTCTCATTTAGCTGCATATAGGAGTTTTTCAAGTCACATCGATAAGGCGTAAAAACCAAGACATAATTCCAAGATAAACTCTAAAATGTATTCAATTAACCTAAGCTGCATTTGAAACCTAACAACCACATTTATAAGGTCTACGCTAGAGACGTGTTTCGACATTTTTAAACCTAGCAGTTGTCGTTCGCTTCGGCACTAGACAATGCTAGTTAGAACTTGTGCTCCCCATACCATCGTGTATATATAGGGAGACCCCACTAGGTTGCAATCCTTTATCCATAAGAAGCTGAGTCTACCAACTTGTAAATGTGATACATTGAACATAGAATTTGAGGAGATTTCCTCCCATACTTCTCGTTTCGCCGAGAGGTATTCTGTAGTTCAAGGTTACCTGGTAATTCTTTTTGCCTAGATCATCCTGAGTAGTTATTTTGATCTTTTTGACTCCCTAAACATAAAAGATCACCTGAGCGATTTTCCTTTAGAGCTCATTTCAAACCAAAAGTGATAGAGTCAACTTTTCTTCTTTCTTGACTCTTAAAACAAGAAAGAGCACCAATTTGGTTTTGCGTCTTAAAAAATTGTTGTCCATGATCATATAAAATTCTTGTTAGTCTTTTCCTAGACCACATCGTGAGTATACCTTTAAATAAATTTTAAATCCTTGGAATCAATCTCTCTCTTCTGGTTAATTGAGACAAAATCATCGTGGCTGAACCATCAGGTTCACCTAGTTCCTCTTCCTCTCCTCTGTCTGAAAGATCATCTGAGGAGCCTTTTCTTGAATTTCCACAGTCACTTGAGGACCAAGGTGATAAACTTGGAATTTTTTTGAGAATTCAACCTTTGTCATCTCATCCTCCTCCTCCCTCGAATACTGGGTCACTTTCTGACATTGGCTTTAAATCTCTGGATAATCCTATCCAGGCTCCCAGGAGTCCGCCGACTTCTGAAGGTCAACTTGGACTGGTTTCTTATCCCCTAAACCCTTTGTTAAATCATGTTGTGATATCACCACAACATCTGTACAATCTGTACAATCAGACGGGTATTCCTTTGGAATTATCCCCTCGAACATCTTCCATAGTCCATCATCACCTGTTTTCACCCATGGAATCAGAAGGCGAAATCCCAATTTCATTTTCGGGTCACTCAGAGGTTTCCACTCCATGCACAGTTGAAGAGCAGAAATATAATTTCCATCTTAAAGGTTTCCCTTACACGGGAAGCATTTCAACCAGTGTTCATCCTGAGTTACCATGTAATTACATGACTTTAGTTCAGTTGGTTTCACGTACGCTTACTACCTCATTGCTATATCACAACCCTATGTGGGCATATGGCGCTATGCCTACTTCAGGTCCATTCATTCAAAACCAGACCTACCAACCGATGGTGCATTTTGTAGATACTTCAGTCCCGATGCAACCCACCATTCCAAATCATCTTGTTTCATTAGTCCAAGTAACCCATCCGGTTCAATCGATGGTCTCGAGTCATGTCTCTTTCAGTTCTTTGATCCCTCCAGTAAGTGGACACACTATACCACCTCCTGGGGGGCAAAGTCTGAATGTTTCTATGATGCATGGTACAATGATTGTGAGTGGCTTCTGTTAGCGTTTGAGATTTCACCTAGGCTGAGATAGACAAACCTCAAAGCTACATCAAACCATTTCACCTCGTAGCTAGCCCTACGAGGTATGAGAAGGCTCTCTCGGGTCAAAACTCGATGGATTTTGTCAATAGGATGAGTTGACCAATTAGGAACAAGGATTTTAGGCTAGTAAACTGATAAGGGGATTGATTTAAAGATTTTTGGTTTTTTGGTGGCAATTGG